>JABUQX010081938.1:42500-53328 GCA_015478945.1 Trachelipus rathkii
CTTTTTGACCTTTTCTGACCGCGACTATATATACCCAAATTTTACCTGACCTTGACCTTTTTTGCCTTCACCTTTTTGGGCCTTGACCTTTTTCGCTAACCCTTTGGTCTTCCATGGATCAATTTTGAACCCTAATATTTTGAGAACCCTAATTTTTGAGAACCCAATTTTGAGAACCCTAATTTTTTTGAGAACCCTAATTATGGGACAATTTTGAGAACCCAAATTTTTGAGAACTAAATTTTTGAGAACCAAATTTTTGAGAACCTAATTTTCGAGCAACCTAATTTTTAACCTAATTTTTAGCCCCAATTTTTTTCGGCAACCCTGATTTTTAGCAACCCAAGGGTTGCGCCAAACGGTTGCGTAAGCAACCGTTGTACGTATTACCCCCCTATTTTACGCCCCTAATTTTCGACCATGGATTAATTTTTGCCCACGGTAGTTTTTGATGTGTCTTTAGGGGCTTAGCTTTGATGTCTTAACCTTTTTTGTCCTTCCCCTTTGCTCCAAAGCTTGACAGATACCATGGGTCATTTTTTGCCCACGGTAATTTCCTCCGTGGGTCATTTTTGACCCACGGTAATTTTTGTTCTTCCTTTAGGGGCTTAGCCCTTTTTTGATGTCTTAACCTTGTTTGACCATGATATTTCGGCCTTGACCTTGCCATATACCATGGGTCAATTTTGGCCCACGCTAATTTTTTGCCCACCCGTCACATATTTCGTTCCTAACTTGAACGCATGTATGGATCTATCCTAACTTGAACACCTACACACACACACACACACACACACACACACACACACACACACACACACACACACACACACACACACACCACATATACACACATTCACTATGACACATATACACACATCCACTATGACACTTACACTCACCATAGATACTTGCACTTACATTTACACTTATACACACACGTACAAACACACTACCATCCCATGGGTCAATTTTGACCCACGGTAATTTTTTGTCCTTCCTTTAGGGACTTAGCCCTTTTTTGATATCTTAACCTTGTTTGACCATGATATTTCGCCCTTGACCTTTTGTATTCTACGGTACAATTTTGATGCCTCAGCATTATTGATGCCCCAACTTTGATGCCTCAACTTTAATGGCTCCCAATCACCGTAAGGAGTATCTAGTGATGTTCTATTAGTGTTCTATGAGTATTCTATGAGTGCCAGGTGAGTGCCAGGTGATAAGAGTGAGTGCCAATGAGTGCACCAATGAGTGCCAAGTGAGGTGCCAATGAGTGCTCAAGTGAGTGCCACATAGTGCCAAGTGAGTGCCACATAGTGCCAACTGAGTGCCACTTTTTTCAAGCCTTTTCTAGCCTCCCCTGAGCCTAGAATAGCCTAATATGGGTGTCTACCCCTAGGTAATAAGGTATGAGGAATCGATTGGTGTATATTACAAGCTGCTAGGATGCTTCCTACTATGAGTTAGTCTTTTTCTAACACTTATAGCCTATATATATATATATATATATATATATATATATATATATATATATATATATATATATATATATATATATATATGATATATATATCTATATTAATAATATATATATATATATATATATATATATATATATATATATATATATATTACACACACACCCACACACACACTTATACACACACACACAACCCCACTTATACACACTGCATGGCGCCTAAGCGCCACACTCTCCAGCACTTACATTAAACCACCATATACACTTACACTCACACCCACCCATAGACACTTACACTTACACTCACACACTTGATATTTTGATGCCTCAGCATTAATGCCTCAGCATTGATGCCTCAACTTTGAAGGTTCATCTTTGATGACTCATCTTTGATGACGTCATCTTTGATACCATCTATATTGATGATTCATCTTTGATGAAATCACCTTTGATGGCTCATCTCTACCCACATCATAGAACAGAGTTAATATTAATGTCTTCCCCCGTTCATAAGCTGCCCACCAGGGCGCAGTGTCTCTCCGCGTGAAGTCCCACGAACCCGCACCCGCAGGTGCGACCCGCCGCGTTCCCGCCCGCCGCGAGCGCCCGCAGGCGCAATATTTCCGCGTACCCGCCCGCCGCGAGCGCCCGCAGGCGCCATATTTCCGCGTTCCCGCCCGCCGCGTGCGCCCGCAGGCGCAATATTCCTCTACATATAAATATATATATATATATATATATATATATATATATATATATATATATATATAAAAAATAATATATATATATATATATATATATATATATATATATATATATATATATATATATATATATATATATATATATATATATATATATATATATATATATATATATACTATGAGTCATTCATTTTTATTTCATACTTAAACATTTCAAAGAATTTCTTTTCAAATATACTATGAGTCATTCATTTTTATTTCATACTTAAACATTTTTATTAAAAACATTTTCGCGAACCTAAAACTGTAACTCATTACAGACCTATTATTTAACACATATATTTATTAACATTATTTTTACTTAATACTTTTTACTTAATACTTTTTAATTTATAAATTTTTTAAAAATTGTATGTAAGAAGAAAAAAATCCAGAGTGTCTGATATATAATCATTTTATTTTACTACAATTGTACGAAATTTTACTAAAAACATTAACATTACATACCTTAAAGCAGTAAATCAGTAAATCAATAGAGGTGTTACCTAACACCCAAGGGATTAGTATGCTTTTGTTTTACTGCTTTACTGCTTTAACTTTCTGCTTTACTGCTTTGCTCATATGTTTTACTGCTTAAACTCTCTTATATTTATTAACATTACATACCTTAAGGCAGTAGTGAATCAGTAAATCAATAGAGGTGTGACCTAACACCAAGGGGATTAGTATGCTTTTGTTTTACTGCTTTACTGCTTTAACTTTCTGCTTTACTGCTTTAACTTTCTGCTTTACTGCTTTAACTTTCTGCTTTACTGCTTTAACTCATATGTTTTACTGCTTTAACTCATATATTTATTAACATTACATACCTTAAAGCAGTAAATCAGTAAATCAACAGAGGTGTTAACCTAACACCCAAGGGATTAGTATGCTTTTGTTTACTGCTTTACTGATTTAACTTTTTCTGCTTTACTGCTTTAACTCTGCTTTACTGCTTTAACTTTCTGCTTTACTGCTTTAACTTTCTGCTTTACTGTTTTAACTCATATATTATTAACACATTATGTTTTTTTATTTTGTTTCAATACTTTTTATTTATTTTATTATTATTTTATTTTTTTTTATTATTATTTTTATTATTTTATTTTTATTTTTATTATTATTAGTGTTATTTACTTCATACCTATTGTTATTATTTAGAACACACATACTTACACACACACACACCTTACACTTATACACACATTCACTATGACTCTACTTATACACATTCACTATGACACTTACATTTCACCCACACACATACACTTATACACACATTCACTATGACACTTATACACACATTCACTATGACACTTACATTTACCCATAGACACTTACATTTATACTTACACATACACACACACACACACACACACTCACATACACATATAACCGTATAATTTATTAAAACATTTTTATGTTTTAATTAAACACATATTTATATTACTCATTCAAATATAACTAAAATTATTTCAAAGTTTCTTAAAACTTCTATAATAAATCAATCATTATCTTTGAACAAAGAATTTATTTACTGTTAATACTTTTGTTTATAAATTTTATAACTATCAAGATTTTGCTTTTACTAAAATTTTTATATGAAATTTTAGTAAAAACATATATTTTACGTATCTTAAACTGTAAATCAGTAAATCAGTAAGGTCAGCCCTAGCACCTCTACGCAAGCTATGCCGTTTTGTTCTATTGGCTTACTGCTTTACATCATCTTTACAGCCGTGTAATAAGTATAAAAATAACAAAATATAAGTTCTTCTCTGCTAACATAACGTAGTATTTCTCTCTACCTAAATTAAAAATCGATTCTAAGTTTTTTATTTAAAAATAACAATTATTTACTTACATTTATATTATTCGCTCGATGTTGTTAACTAAAAAAATTTCAAAGTTTTTTAAATAGTGGGATTTTTCTTTATTATTATTATTATTATCTATGTACATTGACAATCCATCACGAGAAAACACAACAACACCCCACACTCCTTACAGATACGAAACTGACTCTCTCTGTAAAATGTGTTTGAAATAACTACTTTAGCCCTAAATTTAGGATAATCCTTTTTGTATCCCTGGGGCGATTTGGAGAAGCCTAATTCAAGGTCAAAATATATTTTCAAACATGACCTTTTCTGTAAATGTGGTTACTGTAGCTAACTGATTGGGTCTAAATTTGGGATAAGCCTTTTTGTATCCCAGGCTGATTTAAGCCTAATACCAGGTCAAAAGGTAATTCCAGTATAGACAAGAATCGAGAATCAATATTATTTTATAAATATATTTCAACAAGCTGAAACATGCTGGATCGGTAAGATCCTTTAAGCGAATGGAAGGAAATGTTTACCTTTAATTTGTGATGTGTCTCTTACCACCAGTTTCTCTATATATTTAGTGATATTATATTATATATATTACTTCTTCTTTCTTTACTATTTATATATATACTCTACTTTGTTTGCATTGTTTTATGATACTACCTTTATATATATGTCATGTTTTACAGTAAAATTTATATATTATTTCATATTATTATTAGTTGATTAGAACTGAATTACTGTCCTTATATTCATTGGATTAGTTCCAGTTGTTACGAGTGTTTCAAGCATGATCTTCATATTGCTCATTTGTCCTTTGGAGTTAGATCAAGGATGAGAAATAATGAAACAACAGTATTTGAACCTACATCATTTGGATTCTACATTTCAGGCCTAGCGCAGATGAAATATATGTTAGAGGTACGTAAGCGAATGTTAATACAGATGAAGAAGACATTTGTGTTATCTAATTACGTAACCGTAATTCATTACATGTTATACCAAGAATACTACGCATTTAAGAAAACCCTGATTGATGATCCTACGCACATCATCGATCGCTTCCTAAGTTCTATAGACGTACAGAAATTCATTTATCTACTTAGAAAACAATGGCAAGAAAGTATTTATGCAGGTGACCCCGAATGTAAATATACTATGATATCTGAGTGGGAACTTTTTACGTATGTGTTAACTGAATGTATTAATGAGACACGAAACTATATCATCGATAATGATATAAATGATTGGCATATTTGCAAAGATTTAGAGAATTTTAATATAAAATAATCATAAACATTATGTGTAAAATGTATGTGGAAGTGTTATATATAATAATATTCCTGTATTATATTTAATGTGAACCTTATATATAAAATCATTGTAAATATATTTAACACTCTTGTATATATATATATATATATATATATATATATATATATATATATATATATATAATATATATATATATATATATATATATATATATATATATATATATATATATATATATATATATATATATATATATATATATATATATATATATATATATATAAATTACTGTAAGATAATGATTATTAAATTTCTAATTATATAGTAAAGTTTTTATTATCCTTATTTTTACTTTCTTAAATAAATATTTACATGTATGTTAAGAGTTTAAATAAACGAGCCCCAGGTTCAGGATATGAAAAAACATGTTTTTACATACGTAAAACCAAAAAAGCGATAAAATAATTCTCGACCAATCACATACGAGGTCATATAGAGATAAGGATTACTCCGTCCACTCACAAGAAAGGTAAACATTTCCTTCTTACCTGCTTAAAGGATCTTACCGATCCAGCATGTTTCAGTTTGAAATATATTTATAAAATAATAATAACATTGATTCTCGATTCTTGTCTATACTGGAATTACCTTTTGACCTGGTATTAGGCTTAAATCAGCCTGGGATACAAAAAGGCTTATCCTAAATTTAGGCCTAAATTTAGACCTAACGTAGTTATTGCACCACATTTTACAGAAAAAGGTCAGTTTGAAATATATTTTGACCTGGAATTAGGCCTAAATCGCCCCAGGGATACAAAAAGGATTATCCTAAATTTAGGCCTAAAGTAGTTATTTCAACACATTTTACAGAGAGAGGTCAGTTTCGTATCTGTAAGGAGTGCGGGTTGTTGTGTTTTCTCGTGATGGATTGTCAATGTACATAGATAATAATAATAATAATAAAGAAAATCCTAATTATTTAAAAAACTTTGAAATATTTTTAGTTAACATCGAGCGAATAATATAAATGTAAGTGAATAATTGTTATTTTTAAATAAAAACTTAGAATGATTTTAATAAAATACATGTTATGTTAGCAGAGAAGAACTTATTTTGTTCTTTTTATACTTATTACATGGCTAAAGATGATGTAAAGCAGTAAGTCAATAGAACAAAACGTGGCATAGCTTGGTGTAGAGGGGTGCTAGGGGCTGACCTTACTGATTTACTGATTTATTGCTTTAAGGTACGTAAAATATATGTTTTTAATAAAATTTCATAAAATTTTAGTAAAAGTTATTTTAAAACTTGATAGTTATAAAATTTATAAACAAAAAGTATTAACAGTTAATAATAAATTCTTTGTTCAAAGATAATGATTGATTTATTATAGAAGTTTTAAGAAACTTTGAAATAATTTTAGTTATATTTGAATGAGTAATATAAATGTACGTGTTTAATTAAAACATAAAATGTTTTAATAAATTATACGTTATATGTGGTGTGTGTGTGTGTGACCGCGTGTGTGTATAAGTGTAAATGTAAGTGTCTATGGGTAAATGTAAGTGTCATAGTGAATGTGTGTATAAGTGTCATAGTGAATGTGTGTATAAGTGTAAGTGTCTATGGATAAATGTAAGTGTCATAGTGAATGTATGTATAAGTGTCATAGTGAATGTGTGTATAAGTGTAAGTGTGTGTGTGTGTGTGTGTGTGTGTGTGTGTGTGTGTGTGTGTGTTCTAAATAATAATAACAATAGGTATGAAGTAAATAACACTAAGTATAATAAAAATAATAAATAAAATAATAAAAATAATAATAAAAATAAATAAAAATAATAATAAAATAAATAAAAAGTATTAAAACAAAATAAAAAACATAATGTTAATAAATATATGAGTTAAAACAGTAAAGCAGAAAGTTAAAACAGTAAAGCAGAAAGTTAAAGCAGTAAAGCAGAAAGTTAAAGCAGTAAAGCAGTAAAACAAAAGCATACTAATCCCACCATTGGTGTTAGGTCACACCTCTATTGATTTACTGATTTACTGCTTTAAGGTATGTAATGTTAATAAATATATGAGTTAAAGCAGTAAAACATATGAGTTAAAGCAGTAAAGCAGAAAGTTAAAACAGTAAAGCAGAAAGTTAAAGCAGTAAAGCAGAAAGTTAAAGCAGTAAAGCAGTAAAACAAAAGCATACTAATCCCTTAGGTGTTAGGTAACACCTCTCTATTGATTTACTGATTTACTGTTTTAAGGTATGTAATGTTAATAAATATATGAGTTAAAGCAGTAAAACATGAGTTAAAACAGTAAAGCAGAAAGTTAAAGCAGTAAAGCAGTAAAACAAAAGCATACTAATCCCTTAGGTGTTAGGTAACACCTCTATTGATTTACTGATTTACTGCTTTAAGGTATGTAAAGTATATGTTTTTAATAAAATTTCGTACAATTGTAGTAAAATAAAATGATTATATATCAGACACTCTGGATTTTTTTCTTCTTACATACAATTTTTAAAAATTTATAAATTAAAAAGTATTAAGTAAAAAGTATTAAGTAAAAATAATGTTAATAAATATATGTTTTAAATAATAGGTATGTAATGAGTTACAGTTTTAGGTTCGCGAAAATGTTTTTAATAAAAATGTTTAAGTATGAAATAAAAATGAATGACTCATAGTATATTTGAAAAGAAATTCTTTGAAATGTTTAAGTATGAAATAAAAATGAATAACATAGTATATATATATATATATATATATATATATATATATATATATATATATATATATATATATATATATATATATATATATATATATATATATATATATATATATATATATATATATATATATATATATATATATATATATATATATATATATATATTGCGTGGGGAATATTGCGCCTGCGGGCGCGCGCGGCGGGCGGGAAATATTGCGCCTGCGGGCGCACGCGGCGGGCACGCGGAAATATTGCGCCTGCGGGCGCACGCGGCGGGCGGGGGCGCGGCGGGTCGCACCTGCGGGTGCGGGTTCGTGGGTCTTCACGCGGAGGGCGCATGCGGCGCCCTGGTGTTCCAATTATGAACTAGGGGAAGACATTAATATTAACTCTGTTCTATGATGTGGGGTAGAGATGAGCCATCAAAGGTGATTTCATCAAAGATGAATCATCAATATAGATGGTATCAAAGATGACGTCATCAAAGATGAGTCATCAAAGATGAACCTTCAAAGTTGAGGCATCAATGCTGAGGCATTTATGCTGGGGCATCAAAGTTGAGGCATCAAAGTTGAGGCATCAAAATATCGAGTGTGTGAGTGTAAGTGTATCTGTGTGTGGGTGTGAGTGTAAGTGTATATGGTTTAATGTAAGTGTCTATGGAGAGTGTAAGTGCTTATAAGTGTCATAGTGTGTATAAGTGTCATAGTGAATGTGTGTATAAGTGTCATAGTGTATGTGTGTAGGTGTGTGTGCAAGTAATATATATATATATATATATATATATATATATATATATATATATATATATATATATATATATATATATATATATATATATATATATATATATATATATATATATATATATATATATATATATATATACTCTATACAAATTTTTCTATATATATATATGTATATATATATATATATATATATATATATATATAAATATATATATAGGCTATAAGTGTTAGAAAAAGACTAACTCATAGTAGGAAGCATCCTAGCAGGTTGTAATATACACCAATCGATTCCTCATACCTTATTACCTAAGGGTAGACACCCATATTAGGGCTATTCGGGGCTCAGGGGAGGCTAGAAAGGCTTGAAAAAGTGGCACTCAGTTGGCACTCATTGGCACTCACTTGGCACTATGTGGCACTCGCGGCACTCATTGGCACTCACTTGGCACTCATTGGCACTCATTGGCACTCACCTGGCACTCACCTGGCACTCATAGAATACTCATAGAACACTAATAGAACATCACTAGATACTCCTTACGGTGATTGGGAGCCATTAAAGTTGAGGCATCAAAGTTGGGGCATCAATAATGCTGAGGCATCAAAATTGTACCGTAGAATACAAAAGGTCAAGGGCGAAATATCATGGTCAAACAAGGTTAAGATATCAAAAAAGGGCTAAGTCCCTAAAGGAAGGACAAAAAATTACCGTGGGTCAAAATTGACCCATGGAAGACCAAAGGGTTGGTCGTGTGTTTGTACGTGTGAATAAGTGTAAATGTAAGTGCAAGTATCTATGGGTGAGTGTAAGTGTCATAGTGAATGTGTGTATAAGTGTCATAGTGAATGTGTGTATAAGTGTAAGTGTGTGTGTGTGTGTGTGTGTGTGTGTGTGTGTGTGTGTGTGTGTGTGTGTGTGTGTGTGTGTTCAAGTTAGGATAGATCCATACATACGTTCAAGTTAGGAACGAAATATGTGACGGGTGGGCCACGAGTGGGCAAAAAATTGGCGTGGGCCAAAAATGACCCATGGTATATGGCAAGGTCAAGGCCTAAATATCATGGTCAAACAAGGTTAAGACATCAAAAAGGGCTAAGCCCCTAAAGGAAGGACAATAATAAATTACCGTGGGTCAAAATTGACCCATGAAGGACAAAAAAATTAACATTAAAGGTCAAAATTGACCCTTAATTTATCCTATTAAACTTTAGACAGGAGGACAAAAAAAAGTTAAGACATCAAAAATATGGCTAGCTAAATGAAGATCAAAAATTGCATTGAGCAAAAAATTGACCCATGGTCGAAAAATTAGGGGGCGTAAAATAGGGGGGCAATACGTACAACGGTTGCGTTTGGCGCAACCCTTCTTCGAAGGGTTGCCAAAAATCAGGGTTAAAAAATTGGGGTTGCCAAAAAATTAGGGTTGTCAAAAAATTAGGGTTGCCAAAAAATTAGGGTTCAAAAAATTTGGGTTCTCAAAAAAATTAGGGTTCTCAAAATTTGGGTTCTCAAAAATTTGGGTTCTCAAAAAATTAGGGTTCTCAAAATTAGGGTTCTCAAAATTAGGGTTCTCAAAAAGCTCGGGTTCTCCAAAAATACCGTGGGCCAAATGACCATGGAAGACCAAGGTTGGTCAGAAAAAAAAGGTCAAGGCTTCAGGTGAAGGCAAAAAGGAGTCAAGGTCCAGGTAAAATTCTGAGCTCAAAAGGTCGCGGTCAGAAAAGGTCAAAAAAAAGGTCGCTGATTTTCGTCCGGAAAGCCCTACGTTACTTTTTTCATTGATTTTCGTTCCTGGAGTCAACCTCTTATAAATAGCCTATATATATATATATATATATATATATATATATATATATATATATATATATATATATATATATATATATATATATATATATATATATATATATATATGTATATATATAACTATATATAACATATATATATATATATATATATATATATATATATGCCCTGTTATGTTTTAAGACTCCGTCAGTTTTGATTTTTTTTTT
>JABUQX010081939.1:5000-10000 GCA_015478945.1 Trachelipus rathkii
TTTAACTGCTTTAACTCAAATGTTTTATGGCTTTAACTCATATATTTAATTAACATTACATACCTAAAAGCACTAAATCAGTAAAATCAATAAGGTGTTACATAGCAACAGGGGATTAGTATGCTTTTGTTTAACTGATTTACTCTTTAAACTCATATGTTTACTGTTTTACTGGCTTAACTCATAATGTTTTTAACCTGCTTTTAACCTCATATGTTTTACTGATTTAACTCGTATATTTATTAACATTAGCTTCTTTTCCATTTTTTAAACAGTCGAATACTTGTTATTTATATAACTTATTTTATTTTTATTATTTTAATTCTATTATTTTATATTATTTTTATTAATTATTTTATATTATACTTAGTGTTTATTTACTTCATGCCTATTGTTATTATTTATTTAACACACACACACATACAACACACACTTACACACACACACACACACACACACAACACACACACACACACAGCACCACACACACACCAACACACACACACACACAGACCCACACACACACACAAAATAACGTATAATTTTATTAAAACATTTTTATGTTTTATTAATCACGTACATTTATATTACTCATTCAATTATTAACTAAAATTATTTCAAAAGTTTCTTAAAAATTTCTATAATAAAACTCAATCATTATCTTTGAAACAAAGAATTTATTATTTTGTTTTAATACTTTTTGTTTATAAGTATTTTTATAACTATCAAGTTTTAAATAAAGTTTAATAAAATTCCACATTTAATTTCATTTAAAAACATATATTTAACGTGTTTTCGATCCATTAACATCAATAAATCGAGTAATTCAAGCCCCTAGCCACCCTCTAACACCGAGCTAATGCCACGTTTTGTTCTATTGACTTACTGCTTTTACATCATCTTTAGCCATGTAATAAGTATAGAAATTAACAAAAATAAGTTTCTTCTCTGCTAGCATAACATGTTTATTTTATATTAAAATCATTCCTAGGTTTTTTATTTAAAAATAACAATTATTCCACTTACATTTATATTATTCCCTCAATGTTAACCTCAAAAAATATCTTCAAAGTTTTTTAAAATAATTCGGATTTTTCTTTTTATTATTATTATTATCTTGTACAATTGACAATCCACCACGAGAAAACACAAACACCCGCACTCCTTACAGATCGAAACTGACCTCTCTCTCTGTAAAATATGTGTTGAAAATAACTACTTTAGGCCTAAATTTATGATAAACCCCTTTTTGTATCCGGGGCGATTTAGGCCTAAATCCAGGTCAAAATAAATTTCAAACTGACCTCTTTCTGTAAAATGTGGTGCAATACATTAACGTTAGGGCCTAAATTTTAGGCTAAAATTTTAGGATTACCTTTTTTTGTATCCCGGGCTGACTTAAGCCTATACGGGTCACAAAGGTAATTCCAGTACTATACACACAAACGCTCAAAATGTTATTATTATTTTATAAATATATTTCAAACGGAAACTGCTGGAATGGTAAGATCCTTTAAGCAGGTTAAAAGGAAATGTTTACCTTTCTTGTGAGTTGACGGAGTAATCCTTATCTCTATATGACCTCGTAAGTGATTGGTCGACGAAAATTATTTTATCGCTTTTTTGGTTTTAAGGTATGAAAAAATAATGTTTTTTTCATATCCTGAGCCGCAGTTTTCGTTTTATTTAAAACTCTTACATACAATGTAAATATTTAATTTTAAAGTAAAGTAAAAGATAGGATAATAAACTTTACTATATACTCACTTACTTCAACAAGAAGGTAAACATTCCTTCTTACCTGCTTAAAGGATCATTACCTATCCAGCATGTTTCGGTTTGAAAAATATATTTATAAAATAATAATACATTGATTCTCGATTCTTGTCTATACTGGATTACCTTTTGACCGGTAATTAGGCTAAAAGGTCAGCCTCGGGATACAAAAAAGGTTATATCCTAATTAGGCCTGAAATTTAGGCCTAACGTAGTTATTGCACCACATTTACAGAAAGAGGTCAGTTTGAAAATATATTTTGACCTGGTATTAGGCCTAATGCCCCGGGGGTACAAAAAGGCTTATCATAAATTTAGGCCTAAAAGTAGTTCATTTCAACACATTTTTACAGAGAGAGGTCAAGTTTCGTATCTGTAAGGAGTGCGGGTTGTTGTGTTTCTCGTGTATGTGATTGTCAATGTACATAGATAATAATAATATAATAAAGAAACTCCGAATTATTTAAAAAACTTTGAAATAATTTTAATTTTAACAATGAGCGAATAATATAAATGTATAGTGAATAATTGTTATTTTTAAATAAAAACCTAGAATTATTTTAATAAAATATTGTTATGCTAGCAGAGAAGACTTATTTTTGTTATTTTTTATATTATTACATGCTAAAGATGAGGTAAAGCAGTAGTCAATAGAACAAACGTGCATAGCTTCGTGTAGAGGGGTCCTAGGGGCTTGCCTTACTGATTTTTGATTTTATTGCTTTAAGGTAACGTAAAATATATGTTTAATAAAAATTTCATACAATTTTAGTAAAAAATTATTTTAAAAACTTGCTAGTTATAAAATTTATAAACAAAAAGTATTAAACAGTTAATAATAAATTCTTTGTTTTCAAAGATAATGATTGATTTATTATAGAAGTCTTAAGAAACTTTGAAATAATTTTAGTATAATTGAATGAGTAATATAAATGTACGTGATTAATTAAATCAATTACATGGTTTTAATAAATTTTCTTTATGTGTGGATGTGTGTTGTACCATGTTGGTCTATGAAGAATGAATAGTGCCTAAGTATAGTATAGTATCAAATAACGTAGTTAAATAAGTGTGTGTATGCAGAAGTAAATAAACACTAAGGTATATAATAAAAATAATAATAAAATAATAATAAAATAATAAAAAATAAAATAATAAGAATAAAATAATTTAATAATAAAAAGTATATTAGACCTATGATCTTAAAAGAAAGTTAGTGTCATAAATATATGAGTTAAAGCGAGTAAAAAGCAATATGAGTTAAAGCACTAAAACATAATGAGGTAAAGCAGTAAAACAGTAAACATATGAGTTAAAGCAGTAAAGCAGTAAAACAAAACACTAAGACCAACTTGGTTGCTATGTAACGACCCTCTATTGATTTTACTGATTTAGTGCTTTAAGGAAAGTAATGTAATGAGATAAACATTTAAAGTATTAGACCTATGACTTAAAAGTGTCAAAGTTATGTGTTAAGCAGTAAAGCAGTAAAACATAAATGAGTTAAAAGCAGTAAAGCAGTAAAACAAAGCAATAACTAATCCCCAATGTTGCATGTAACATCTCTATTTGATTCTGATTTATGTGCTTTAAGGTATGTAATGTTCAATAATATATGAGTTAAAGCAGTAAAACATAATGAGTTAAGCAGTAAAACATATGAGTAAACCAGTAAAGCAGTAAAACATATGAGTTATAAGCAGCAGTAAAGCAGTACATACAAAAAGCAATACTAATCCCCTTGGTTGCTATGTTAACACCTCTATTGATTTTACTGATTTAGTGCTTTAAGGTATGTAATGTTAATAAATATTTGGAGTTAAAGCAGTAAAAACATATGAGTTTTAAAGCAGTAAAACATATGAGTTAACAGCAGTAAAGCAGTAATGGGTACCGAATATTTGACTATAATGCAGGTTGAAATCAGAAAAACAGGTTTTGTGACAGCTTGTCTAGGTTTCAATGTGGACGTGAGTTGGAGTTTGAGCTGTGGTGGGTGTTTTACAGCTTTTTATTATGGGTTGTGATGTATTTAGATGTTTTTAATTTATAAGAATTTTTATTGGTATGAAGTTAGATAAATGAATGATCGATGGATTGTTATATGTTTGTTTTGGTGTTGTTGTGTGTGCGTGTGTTACTTAATGAAAGAAATGTTTTGGAATGTAGGTGTTGGACAGTTGAATTTATCACATACTATGAAATATTGTGTTGAATATATAGGGGTTTGATGATTGTTGGGATTGGTTGTGCTGTTGGTGTAGTTGTGTATCAGTTTTAAGGTGATCGTGTAAGATAGTTGTTTGGTGTTATGATAATAAATTGTTTAAGTATTGTTATAATGATGCTGGCAGTAGGTGATAGTTTTTGTGATATTTTGTTTCATTTCGCTTCTTTTGGTGAGAGAGTTTTTGCGGTGCGTCTTTTGCGTGTGCGTTGCGTACTCTGTCTGTCGGGGGTGGGTTTATGCTGATAATATTTGTGTGGTTGGGCGCCGGCGGGCGCGCGCGGCGGGCGGGTATGCGGAAATATTGCGCCTGCGGGCGCACGCGGCGGGCTGGGCGCGCGGCGGACGGGTTCGTGGGCCTTCACGCGGAGGGCGCATGCTGCGCACTGCTTCTTACGGTGATTGGGAACCATCAAAATGTACTGAACCATCAAAATGTACTGAACCATCAATAAATCTGAGTCGTCAAAGATGAACGGACAAAGATTGACATCATCAAGTTGAAGTATCAATATAGGTGGTATCAAAGATGACATCATCAAAGATGAGTCATCAAAGATGAGCCAACAAAGTTGAGCCATCAAAGTTGAGCCAACAAAGTTGAGCCAACAAAGCTGAGCCAGCAAAGTTGAACCAACAAAGTTGAGCCAACAAAGCTGAGGCATCAAAGCTGAGGCGTCAAAATATCGAGTGTGTGTGTGTGTGTGTGTGTGTGTAGGTGTGGTGTGAGTGTAAGTGTCTAGTGTGTGTGTGTATAAGTTTCATAGTGTATGTGTGTACAAGTGACATAGTGTGTATAAGTGCATAGTGTAAGTGTCTATGGTTGTGTGTGTAGGTGTAGGGCTGAGTGTAAGTGTCTATGGGTAGGTGTATGTGTGTATAAGTAGCCTAGCGGTTGTGCGTGTGTGTATAAGTAGCCTAACGGGTGTGTGTGTGTATGTGTGTGTGTATAAGTGTGTGTACAAGTAGCATAGCGCTTGTGCCGTGTGTGTATAAG
>JABUQX010081939.1:15000-22500 GCA_015478945.1 Trachelipus rathkii
AATACTACTGTACAATATAATGTTGATATAAATTGCAGCCTAAATTTATCTAAACCGAATTTTACACCCTATTAAAATTAATTCACTATTTACATAAACTATAGTTTTAAATTCAAACTAACTTATTATTGGTTATATTACAACAACGCTATTAGGTTATATATCACCGAAACTATATATAATCCGATTTTAAAAAAAACGAAAGAAAAAAAAGAATGATAGCGAAAAATTAAATGCAATAATACTATCACAGATGAATATCACAGACAAAAACAGAAGTGCTGCTTATTCGATCATTGATCATCGCAGATATCTAATGATTTTCATAGCAATCTATTGATCTTCATCCATTTACCCAAATTCATATTTTTTCGAGAGGTCTTCCACTTAACGCTTAAAACTAGGGCCGAAACACCCATTAAATCAAAACACGTGACAGAAATAACGGCAATATTAAAAACAAGAAAATGCATTTATTTCACTCAGAAATCTTTTCTTAGTTATAAAAGGGAAATTTGGTTCGTCCCAAGGTCCAGAAATATAAGAAAAAAGAAAATTTTGCTATGTTAGTACGTCCTGCAAAAGGTGTACTTAAAATTTAGGACCTTTCAGTAATAATTTCTTCTTCTTCTTCTTCTTCTTCTTCAGAGAGAGAGAGAGAGAGAGAGAGAGAGAGAGAGAGAGAGAGAGAGAGAGAGAGAGAGAGAGAGAGAGAGAGAGAGAGAGAGAGAGAGAGAGAGAGAGAGAGGCATATTGCCGCAACTATAGAAACACGCAAAAACTCACAGACACATGCACACTCAGAAACCCACACTCTTACTCACACACACGTATGCACACACATATTCAAACTGAAATTAATGATATAAAGAATGTTATAGGTGATTTTAAGAAAAATACAAACGTGAATAATGCTCCTAAGCAGGGATGGCAATTTTGGTGATTTTTTTGATTTTTTTTAAAAAAATCAATTTGTGATTTTTTTGATTTTTTTGATATTTTTGATTTTTTGGATTCGTAACGTCACGCGAAAATATAATTTGCAAGTTCAAATTATATTCCTGCGTGACGTTACGAAATCTAAAAAATAGAAAAAAATCAAAAAAATCAAAAAAAATCAAAATTGATTTTTTAAAAAAAATCAAAAATCACGCAAATTGCCAATCCCTGCTCCTAGCAAAACACAAATATCAAAGACCGCTACTTAATTGAATAAAATTTATATTTTCAAAAGAACTAACATTAACCGGAAAGAGCTTAGGCTCTTTAAAAAAAACAAACTTTGAAATGTCGTAGTAAAACTGAGATTAGTAATCGCAACGCTTCTTCAAAAAACAAAGACAAAGACAAAGGCAAAGAAATTTAAAAACGTCTCTAATGGTGTAAAATTCCAAATTGAAGTTTTTTTTTTTTTTTTTATTTTTTTTTTCTTTAATTTTAGAGTCTACTTCAGATCCCTTTTCCTTTTTTTGGTAGGTTGGGAAGGTGTCAACGGAGACTAGTTTTGATTTGGTGCCCTCTGTGTGCAGAACTGAATACATGAATTCGTGTCCGCGCACCCACGAAAAGAAAATCTAACAGAGTTTCAGGGGAACTATATCTCATTATATATCCCTTAAGTGGATTTGCAATCAGAGGCAAATATAGCCTAGGGAGCAGTTGTTTCCCAACTTTTCAGGTGGCGTGACTCTTTTTAGTAATAGCGCAAACCTTAGCCATGACCCCCCTAACCAGGCCTATTCAATAAAATATAATAATTGTTTAAATATAATATGATGGCGTGGAAAATCAAAGTAGACAAGCCCACAATAGGAACAGAAGGGAAATTCAACTTTTTTGAGCTCCTCAGAAAAGTTGAATTTACGAGATGTTTCATAATTGTCCGTATATCTCACTTTTTCTCCTTCCATATTATATATATATATATTACTATATATAATATATTATATAGTATATATATATAATAGTAGTATTTGTGTAGTAGTATATATAATATGATTTATTTATTGTATATATATGATATGTATATATATTAAGTATATAATATATATATATATTTATATATATTATTCAGTAGGCGACGTCCTGTCACTCGTGCCTACTACGTGCCAGCACGAATTTAAATTATGATAAACTATCTATTTGTTGCTGAAATGTTCCAATTAATGTTGAGAAAAATTTCTTATTTTTTTTTGAAATTAGTACATAATAAATATAAAAGATTATGCAAATTAAAAACGAGAAAATATAAGTAAAACCCCTATTAAATAACGCTTTTTAACCCATTATGTAATGGCGCCAACCTCTGCTAATAACTCAAGAGAGCGGGATCGGAAACGTGTCTAATTTAAGAGTATAATAAATGGTTTATAAATCTATTTTGGTAAATATAATGTTTATATACTATGACATTATAAATAATAATTTTTATAGACAAATATTTTTAATTAAACCAAATAAATTAATTAAACAAATAATAAAAATGCTTTCTAGCTTTAATGGAATGTAAAATATTACAGTTAATTATAATAATTATTGAAAATAATTGTAAAATATTATTAGATGTTTAGCCTTTAACCGAATAGTATTTACATAAAAAACGATATAGAAGGAATATCTCAAGTATATTTTAAGTTATATAGGCCGTAATATTATAGGTTATATCTATAATTATTAATATATATTATTATATTAAGAGTATTATATATATATATATATTATATTGTATGGTTAGGTATTTATTAGTGTTATAGTATATTGATATATTTATAGTTAGTAGTATAATTATATATATATATAATATATAGTATATAATATATATATATATTGGGCTAATATGAAGAATTCGTCTGACCTGAAATCGATTTTTATCGATATTTGTTAACAAATATCGAGGAAACCCATTTGGGAATGAACTAGATGTTGTTGACATGGGCTATATTCCTTTTGGGCTTTATTTGACCGTTTCAAATTAAAATATCTATATAAAATATCTAAAAGAAATAAATTTTTTAAAATAGGAACAAAACTATGTGGACCTACTCCTTCAGAGTTTGCGATATTTAAAATTTATATAGATATTTAATTTGAAACGGTCAATAAATGCCCAAAAGGAATATAGCCCATGTCACAACATCTAGTTCATTCCCATGGGTTTCCTCGTATTTGTAACAAATAGTCGTATATAATATCCGATTTCAGGTCAGACGATATTCTTTCATATTAGCCTATATATTATGTATATTTAATATATATATATATATATTATTAGTAGTAAGTATATATATAATATATTATATATTATATATATATATATATATATATATATATATATAGGTATATACTTTTGTGTATCAATGTATATATATTATATATATATTTAATTATTATATATAGTATAAGTAATATACGGTATATTTTAAATATACTTGAGATATTTCCTGCTAATATCTTTTCTTATGTTCCATACTGGTGTTTAGAATGGCTACAATTTACCATCGATATACAATCTTTAATTTTGGATAAAATATCCATTCGAATTTATTTCATTTCACTATTCTAAATGCATATTAGTAATTTTTTTCCCTTATCTTTATTTTTTTAATTAAATATTATTTGTTTAAAAATTAATAATTTATAATGTATAGTAATTAAACATATTATTACCAAAATAGATTTATAAACCATTTATTTACTCTTAAATTGAGACACGTTTCCATCCCCGCTCTTTGATATTAGCAGAGATGGCGCCATTACTAATGGGTTAATAAGCGTTATTTAATAGGGGTTATTCTTATATTTTTCTTTTTCGTTTTAATTTTGCATAATCTTTTATATTTATTATGTACTAATTTCAAAAAAAATAATTAGAAAATTTTATCGTAACATTATTGAAAATGTAAGCAAAGAAATGATAGTTTTGATTATTGTTATTGTTCGTAGCTGAGCGACTTGAGGTAGCACGAGTGCTAGGAGTCGCCTCGTGATATATTATATAGTTTTTATAAAATATATATATATATTATGTATAGTATTGTAGTATAGTAATAGTATGGTTGTGATATTTTATTAATAAATTTATAGTATATTTGTAGGTAGTAGTATTAGGTGGTATAGTAGTCTATTATATAAGTATATATATTTAGTATGATATATATATATATATATATATATATGAAGGGAGGGAAAATCAAAGTAGAGACTAACCCACAATAGGACAATAGGAACGTTCAACTTTTCTGAGGAGCTCAAAAAAGCTGAATTTCCCTTCTGTTCCTATTGTGGGTTAGTCTACTTTGATTTTCCACCCATCATATATATTTTAAAATTATATATTTTATTGAAAGGCCTGGTAGGGGTCATGGTAGGTTTGGTATTACTAAAAAGAGTCACGCACCTGAAAAGTTTGGGAAACACTGCTCTAGGCTATTGCCTCTGATTTGCAAATCCTTAAGGGATTTATTAATGTCAGATATAGTTCCCCTTGAAACTCTTTTAGATTTTCTTTTCGTGGGTTGCGCGACACGAATTCTGTATTCATGTTCTGCACCACAGAGGCACCAATCAAAATAGTCTCCGATTGACACCCTTCAACCTACAAAAAGGGAAAAGGGATCTGAAGTAAGAACTCTAAATTAAAGCTTCAATTTGGATTTACACCATTAGAGACGTTTTTAAATTTGCTTTCCTTGTCTTTGTCTTTGTTTTTGGAAGAAGCGTTGCGATTACTAATCTCAGTTTTACTACGACATTCAGAAGTTCATTTTTCCAATTTAAAGAAGTTTTTTGTGTTTTTTTTTTTAAAGAGCCTAAAGCTCTTTCCGTAATGTTAGTTTCTTTTGAAATATAAATTTTATCAATTAATGTAGCGGTTTCTTTGATATTTGTGTTTTGCTTAGGAGCAGGGATGGCAATTTTGGTGATTTTTTTGATTTTTTTTAAAAAAATCAATTTGTGATTTTTTTGATTTTTTTGATTTTTTTCTATTTTTTCAGATTCGTAACGTCACGCGATATATAATTTGTAACTTGCAAATTATATTTCGCGTGACGTTACGAATCCAAAATCAAAATATCAAAAAATCAAAAAAAATCAACAAATTGGATTTTTTTAAAAAAAAATCAAAAAATCACCAAACATTGCCATCCCTGAATTAGGAGCAATTATGGTCCACGTTTGTATTTTTCTAAATCACCTATAACATTCTTTTTATATCATTAATTTTCAGTTTTGAATATGTGTGTGCATAGACGTTGTGTGAAGTAAAGAGTGTGGGTTTCTGAGTGTGGCATGTGCTTGGTGAGTTTTGACGTGTTTCTTATTTTGCGGCAATTTGCTCTTTCTCCTCTCTCTCGTCTCTCTCTCTCTCTCTCTCTCTCTCCCTTTTCCTTCTCTCTCCTCTCTCTCTCATCTCTCTCTGCTCTCTCTCTCTCTTCTCTCTCTCTCTGTGAAAGAAGAAGAAGAAGAAGAAGAAGAATTATTACTGAAAGGTCCTAAATTTTAAGTACACCTTTTCCAGGACGTACTAACTTAGCAATGTCTTTTTTCTTATATTTTTCTGGGAGCCTTGGACGAACCACTTTTTTATTTCCCTTTTATAACTCTAAGAAAAAGATTTCTGAGTGAAATAAATGCATTTTCTTGTTTTTAATATTGCCGTTATTTCTGTCACGTGTTTGATTTAATGGTGTTTCGGCCTAGTTTTAAGCGGAAGCAAAAGAGCCGACGAATAAAAATATGAATTTTCGGCCTAGTTTTAAGCGGAAGCAAAAGAGCCGACGAATAAAAATATGAATTTGGGTAAATGGATGAAGATCAATAGAGGCCTTAAAGATCGGCATATATCGGCGAAGGTCAATGATCGGTAAAGAAAGATTGGGAAAATGATCCAATTGATAATGAGAATATTTAGTTTTATTCATTAATTTTTCGTTATCAAATTTCTATTTTTTTTCTTTCTTTTTTTTTTTAAATCGGAATATATATAGTTTCGGTGTGTATAACCTAATAGCGTGGTTGAATATAAACCAATAATAATTTAGTTGAATTTAAAACTATAGTTTATGTAAATAGTGAATTAATTTTAATAGGGTGTAAAATTCGGTTTAGATAAATTTAGGCTGCAATTTATATCAACATTATATTGTACAGTAGTATTAGCAAATAAAAGGCTATAGTTTATGAGAATGTAGAGCTATAGTTTAAATGATAATAAAATTATAGTTTAAATGTATGCAAAATTATAACAAAAGTGAATATATAAATATATAAAAATATAAAATATAATGAATATAAATATATTAAGCTTTATAAGTGAATATAAAAATAAAATTAGGTGAATATAAAATATAGTTCAGGTGAATATTAATATAGCTTTTAGGTCTATATAGAAATAAAGTTTAGGTTAAGATAAAAGATAGTTTAGTTGATATATAACTATATTTTGGTTAAAATAAAACTATATTTTACGTTAAAATAAATCTGCTACAAGGGTAAATATAACTAATTGAAATTTAATTGAAAAGTTTGGCGTTATATTATTATAATATATAGTGTGTCTTTAAGCTAGAGACAAATGAGAGACTTCCAGTTCGAATGCGCAGCCCAGACGCTCTGATATCCACTTTTCCTTCCGTCAAATAAATAGGAAATCTAGGTCATGCAAATCCACCGTTCGCAAAATTGGTTCGAACACAAAATGAACAAGACAACAATATATATATAAATCAGAAGCGAGAAATCGACAGCATCTACTATTCGCGTTTGAGTTTTTTATGAGCAGGGCTGACCGCACAACTCATTTATTGGTTTGGTATTCAAGAGCATAAAAAATTCTAATAAACTCGCACTTGCGGTGCGGTAGGAATGGTGATGTGTCAGCCGTGCAAGATCAGTACTCTTTTTTTCTAATAGCCGACGTGATCGGTGAAATCGCTATAAAATATAAATTCAATAAAATAATTTGATAAAAATTATTTTCATATCTATCTAATTTGCATACAGGCATGCTCTTTTCTATAATTTTGTGCTTTGAGTGATACACTTCACCGAGAAACTCTCTCTCACTCTCACGCACTCTCAATATTGCTCTCCAAGCGACTTCACCGGCCTGCTATCACGAAATATAACTACGAACTATCTTTCTTTTTAAAGATAATCACCACTCACGTGTCGCCGTTTCCTAAATAAAAGAGAAAAAAAATAAAATGAATGGCGCCACTCTCAGTGGATTGTTCTGTGACTCTCGGATGCTGAGCAATCTTTTCCGAATCCTGCACTTGCTCTCCTCATTTTAATGTGAGAGTTCACATGCGACTCAATGTACCAGACCCGACTACTCTCATCACTAATGGCAAAAACTAGCTAATTCGCCCGGTTAGTGAAATTCTGGACTTGTGTCCTGAGGTTGTGGTATATACGCGGAATGCGGGTTAACCAGATCTATGCATACCGTGTGGCTATAACTGTAAACTCAGTTCAGAAAAATAGCGGCTCATAAAC
>JABUQX010081939.1:27500-30000 GCA_015478945.1 Trachelipus rathkii
TCATACTTAAACATTTATTAAAAACATTTACATTACAACCCTTAAAGCTGTAAAACAGGTAAATCAATAACTTCAATTTGCCTAGCCAACAGAGGGAATAGTATGCTTTTGTTTTACTGCTTTTACTGCTTTAACTCATATATGTTTTACTGCTTTTACTGCTTTAACTCATATGTTTTACTGCTTTAACTCATTATGTTTTACTGCTTTAACTCAAATATTTATTAAACATTACATACCTTTAAAAGCACTAAATTCAGTAAACTAATAGAGGGTGTTACTAGCAAACAAGGGATTCAGTATGCTTTTGTTTTACTGCTTTTCTGCTGCTTTAACTCATATGTTTACTGCTTTAACTCATAACTCATATTCTTTACTGCTTTAACTCATATTTTTTCTGCTTAAACTCATATATTTATTAACATTACATACCTTAAGCAGAAAATCAGTAAATCAATAGAGTTGTTACATAGCAACATGGGATTAGTATGGGCTTTTGTTTTACTGCTTTACTGCTTTAAACTCATATGTTTTACTGCTTTACTGCTTTAACTCATATGTTTACTGCTTTAACTCATATGTTACTGCTTTACTCATATATTTATTAACATATACATACCTTAAAGCACTAAATTCAGTAAATCAATTAGAGTGTTACATAGCAACAAGGGGTTTAGTATGCTTTTGTTTTACTGCTTTTACTGCTTTAACTCATATGTTTTTTACTGTTTTACTGCTTTAAACCTCATATGGTTTTTAGTGCCCTTAACCTCATATGTTTTACTGGATTTAAACTCGTATATTTATTAACAATTATTGTTTCTTTTATATTTTTTATTTTGTTTTTAATACTTTTTATTTATTTTATTATTTTTATTTTTATTATTTTATTTTTATTATTTTTATTTTATTTTTTATATCTATCTTTTATTATTCCTATACTTTTAAGGTTTGTTATATGTGTTACTTCTGCCCTACTTGTTATTATTAGTTTTAATACACACACATCACACACACACACATTACACACACACACTTACCACACACCCACACAGACACACACCACACAATCCACACCAACATTAACGTATAATCTTATTAAACATTTTTAGTTTAATCTATCACGTACATCAGTATATTATCTCATCAATCTAAACTAAAATTATTTCAAAGTTTCTTTAAACTTCTATAATAAATCAATCATTATCTCTTGAACAAAGAATTGTGATATTTAACTGTAATGACTTTTTTGTCTATAAATTTTATATGAGTGAGAGTGAGAGTTCTACACACTCATTCTCACCTCCACACATATAGATATAATTTTTAATTAAAAACATTATATTTTACGATCCTTAAAGCAATAAATCAATAAACAGTAAGGCAAAGCCCCTACCACCTCTACACCAAGCTATGCCTCGTTTTGTTCTATTGACTTACTGATTTACATCATCTTTTAGCCATGTAATAAGTATAAAAAATAACAAAATAAGTTCTTCTCTGCTAGCATAACAAGTATTTTATTAAAATCATTCTAAGTTTTTTATTTAAGAATAACAATTATTCACTTACAATTATATATTATTCACTCGATGTTAACTTAAAATATTTCAAAGTTTTACTCTCTCTAAGAAATAACTCGGATTTTCTTTATTATTATTATTATTATCTATGTACATTGACAATCCACCACGAGAAAACACAACAACCCGCACTCCTTACAGATACGAAACTGACCTCTCTCTGTAAAATGTGTTGAAATAACTACTTTAGGCCTAAATTTATGATAAGCCTTTTTGTACCCCGGGGCGATTTAGGCCTAATACCAGGTCAAAATATATTTCAAACTGACCTCTTTCTGTAAAATGTGGTGCAATAACTACGTTAGGCCTAAAATTTTAGCCTAAAATTTAGGATAACCTTTTTTGTAATCCCGGCTGGACTTAAGCCTAATACCGCGGTTCAAAAGGAATTCCAGTTATAGACAAGAATCGAGAATCAATGTTATTATTATTTTATAAATATATTTCAAACCGAAACATGCTGGATAGGTAAGATCCTTTAAGCAGGTAAGAAGGAAATGTTTACCTTTCTTGTGAGTAAAGTGAGTATATAGTAAAGTTTTTATTATCCTTATTTTTACTTTCTTAAATAAATATTTACATGTATGTTAAGAGTTTAAATAAACGAAACTTGGGCTCAGGATATGAAAAAACGTGTTTTTTCATACCTTAAAACCAAAAAGCGATAAAATAATTTTCGACCAATCACTTACGAGGTCATATAGAGATAAGGATTACTCCGTCAACTCACAAGAAAGGTAAACATTCTTCTTACCTGCCTTAAATGATCTTACCCGAAAGCTAATGTAACTTTATAATTTATAAATAATAATAACATGATTCTCGATTTCTGCTATACTTGGAATTACCTTTTTGACCCGGTATTGGCTTAAGTCAGCCGGGATACAAAAAAAAGGTATATCTAAATTTAGGCCTAA
>JABUQX010081940.1:0-5000 GCA_015478945.1 Trachelipus rathkii
CTCATCACAAACCTAACCTGTACTCTTATTGCTCACGACTTACTTTCAAACCGCCTCCTTTTACACCCCTGCCAAGATCTCTCGTGACCATTCGCTCTCAAAGCTCTTTTTCTAAGATTCACGCAACGAAAAGCGCGAAATCATCCGCATGATAATAAGGGTAGGGCAGGCCATCCACTCTCTTGCCATTCGCACATCGAGTTTCTAAAGCACCATTCCTGACGACATCCCCCCACACAAAACCAAGATCAGCCCGCATATAATCGTAGGGGCACCCTGCCGACTCTGCTTCCATTCGCATCATTCCTAACACCATCTCTGAACATGCCCGCACCTTTCCTGTCTCTTAAAACCACAGTTCATGATACAATTGAATAACCAAGAAGACGATAACAGCGGAGGCCTGGCGTTGACTGGGCCGCAGGTTACTGTCTTTTTGACATAACTATTTGCAATTTACGCTTCTTTTATACATTCACCTCACATTCTTCCATATTCTCATCTTATCTGTATAAATCTTCTAGTCTCATAGAGCTTCGTTTTTAACCCTATGATACTTCCTGTATGCAAATTTTGATTAATCTTTAATAATTGATTCTTTCTTGCTCTGGTCGTGTCTGGCGGTCCCTTCATTTTCTCATCACAGTGTTTCAATGTAAGGATTGATCCATACATCTCTACCACTTCTAACGCACATTGTTCTTCATCAATATATATATAGTTTTTATCTATAATATATATATATATATATATATATATAATATATAATTTATTAAATCCATATCATATATGAATTTTTAGAAAATCAAATATGTATGGCCAATTATAAATTTTTACATAGATTATGTGATATATACCTGTATATATTATAGTATATATATTATATATATTATAATATATTATATATATATTTATATATATATTATATATATATATAATATATAGATCTATATAATATATATATATGTATATATATATCGTAAAACAGCTAAAATATACAGCAGACAACTTCCAATATTCAAAAAAATCACATTCTTTAGAAACGTTTAAAACAGAAAACTTGTGGTGTTTCAGTTTTGTTTTCGTGTTGTTTTAGTTTTCAAAGTCAGGGTACATGATCAGTGGTCGTATTGAGAACTAGAGGCTGGAGCAGGTTTCCTATACAATTTTGTAGTATTGTATAAGCTAACTGCCAAGTTAGTAAAAACTTATAACAACTTTTCCTTCGCTCAGTACTACTAATGTAGTTAGTCGAACTTTCAACTATAGATAAGTTATAGATCCGATAAAATAAATCTTGATTAATCAATCCTAGAACCGATTAGTACATTTTACTGAAGATGATTCACTTTATTCTGCTTTACTTTGTTTTTTAATATAATATGTTTATAATTAACAAGCTTTCATCATCATTAAAATATTGAAATTGAAAAATCTATTCAACAGATTTTAAAAAAACCAACAACATTTACCTAGACACAAATTATATGAATATTGTTACGCTTTATCAAAGAGAAATAAAACTAATAACACATACCATCTCACGTGGTCATCCGTCTTGCTGTACAGTTTTCCCTCACTACTTGAGGAGCTTCTTTCATCATTCTTAACTGAGATTTCTGTGCATACAAACGGGAGAATTAAAAAAAATGTTTTAAATTGTTCAAACCAAAATCCAGAGTTTACAATTAACTGACATAGAATTTCAAGCTAAAAATGCTGTTCAAATGAATCAGGAAGAAGAAATAACCACTCAATTGTCAAGGTTAGTGTTACCTTAACACATCGGTTTGCTTTGGTATGTGCTTGGGTTCTGTTTGCTTGTGCGGGTCGCGGTATTACAGCTTTGGTCGGTCATGGTTTAGGGTCTGTTGCCTTTCTTGTGGGTGTGTTGTGTGTTGGGTGTTTGTGTTTTTGGGTTTTTTTGGTCGTCGGGCGTGTATTTTTTGTTGGTCGTCGTTGGGTGGTGTGTCGGGTTGTGCCGGTTGGGGTCTGTGTTGTGTGCTGGTTTGCCCTGTTGCTTGTGTGGTGTGTTAGATTTGCGTTCCGTTGGTTGTGCGTGATCTGGCTGTTTTTTGTGGTCTTTGGTTTTCAGTTCTCGGTTGTTGTTCGGGCCTGTGTGTGTGGGTGTTTCCGTTTGGGTGGTGTGCTTGTGGTGTTTTGGGGCTGGGTGGTTGTCTGAGCTGTGTGTATTTTGCCTTGTGTGGCTGCTACATTGAGTCCGTTATGTTTGTTTCTTGTTTTGACGTTCCATCCGGGTTCCAAATTTCTAGTGTTCATAATCTATAGGACTCTATTGTTGTTGTGACTCTAATCGTTTGCTGTTAGAAATATTAAAGCTTGTATATCAGTGTACATTCATGAATGCCTGTTTATTACTTGATGGATTATCGCATATACTGCAATACACAAATTATCCGTATCTTTTAGGTATTCTGATGTTGAGAATGAGGGGTTTTTGGTGGGGGGAGAGTCGTGATAAATGAATATATATCATAGTAATAATGTTGGTATTATATATCGAGGCTGAATTATTAGAGCGTACATCGATGCGTTCGATGTAATTTGTGCTCATTGGGAGTGGTCTATGATTACTGAATAACTTAACTGAGATCAGATTACATGAAGTAGGAGTTGGTAAGTATTATAGTAGGTGTTATTGTTAATGGTGAATTTGTCTGAGATGAATGTATATATCATGATGTAATTAGTATTTAAGTACTATTGTGGGGCTGAGATCATTCATATTAGTATGTTTTGGCCACTGAGCATAGGATAGATTTATACATACATCATATACTCTTCGCTATTATAAGAGTAGATTAATTTAAGCTAATGAAATGGGTATTTACTTAGAGGATGGATATCTGTCTCGGCAAGTGTTCGAAATTTAAAGATTGAAAGTTTACCGTTGTGTTGCGAGTGATTGGATGTGTTTTGGTGTTAGTGTGAAGATAGTAGTTCGAAGTGTTGGTTGTAGTATTTGTGGTTATTTTGTTGTTAAGATCGTTGTCTGTCAGCGCCTTTTGGTTGTGTGGTGAGAAATATATTTGGTGTAGAGTCTATAACTTTGTTTGTTTGTTTAAATGTGTGTCGTGTAGTGTTAATGTTAGTTATTGATTTGTGGTTAATCCTCCGGAGGGCCTGATTTATTCGTGTTGTTCCGTTATTGTATCAGTGTTCAATAATCTGGTGAGGAGAAGTGAGTGTGCTGTTATAGTTGTTGTGATGACGACAGAAACAAGTGACACTAGTGTTAGTTTGTTAATGAGATGACTGGATTGAACGTTATGTTGTGTGACAGTCGTTCTCTTAGAACATGAGAATATGATCCTGTTGTTTGTAGACATTGAAGTCTGTTGTTGATCGATTTGTGTTATATTGTTGAGTGGTGGTGGGTGTTGTGTTGAATATGTGAGATACAGGTAGTATCCTTGAGAGTATTTTAGTTAGTTATTCTGGGTAGCGGCGGTTGGCTTCTTAGATTTCTGTGGGGTGTTATATTTGATTATTAGTTTATAATCTAGAGATTCACTTCATTAAGAATCGTTGGGAATGAAAAATTATTGTATTCTAAAAATAGCACGCGTTATATTTATTTTAGTAAAAATAATACGAATAAACTGTTACTTCATCTGTAGTTGTTGGTGATCTGAGAGTTCTCAGTGTAGAAAAATAATTTCGAGTTGGTGGTGTGTTCAGCGGTGCGCAGTCGCTGTGGCTTGTCGCAATTTGGAGCGGACGTAAACACTTGTCATGAGATGCGCGGAGTAAGTATTAATTATATCTGGCTGTGTGTGCTAAGACTTTGACATCAAAAATTATTTAAGAATCCGCACGAAGAGTCTTGTTAGTTTTGGAATTGTGTGTTTATATGGATGAGGAAAAGAAAAAAAAAAAAAATATATATATATATATATATATGGTGTGGTATGTGGGCGGGTATGAAGTAGTTATTAGTAGGTTTGTGCAGGTGGTTGGTTTGTAGTATGTATCTGTAGTTGGGTTGTGTCTGGTTGTAGTCGGTACGTGTGATGTGTATGGTGCATTATGGTGTTGGTTGTGAGTGGGTATTTATATTATATGGTTTGGTGTTTATTTAGTTGTTGTAGCCGCTGTTAGTGTTTTGTGGTGCTAGTTATATTAGATAGTTCTGTTACCTTTATATGGTACGTGGTGTATTTGATTGTATTGTTGGTGGTGTGGTGTTCTGTGTTGGTGCGTTGAGCATTATGATTGTTATCTTCTATGTAGGGTAATGTAGATTGTATGAATTTCGTTAGATCGTTACTGTAAATGGGGTAGTCATATAGACATTGGTTATCGGTAGCTGTTCGGTATGGTTGCAATGTTTTTTTGAAATCTTCATGAAGTTTTTGTGAAGGAGGAAAATGGTCTACTCATCTAGAATAAAATCATATTGTGGGTAGTTGTGCAGTTGTAAGCATTTTTAGGCCTATGGGCGCTGATAAGTCACGATCTGATGGATAGTGTGGCCATCCTGTTAATTCTTATTTTGATGACTCCATTTTACGTTGATCTTCTATTTTGAACATATTCTATACAACGGCATATATTAAATGTTTTTAATAATTTTCATATGTTAATGAGAGTTGTATATAAGTAGATAAGATAAGGGAAAGTGGTATGAATTTAGGTCATAAAACAACAATATAAAAGATTCAATAAAAATATATCTCACATCCATACAGATATTTTTTTTTTTGTAAAACTAAGTATTTTTAGCATATAAAAACAAATAATATGTAGTATGTAATCGTTTATATTTGTGAGTACTTCCCCACATTCGTGTGTATCAGTTTTGTTGGCTTTCCCGCGTCCAATGAGATTGTTGTCACAGAACAGTTCTGTTCGACTGTTTTCGTGTGATCTTCGAGATGGAAACAATTATATCTTTACGTAGTCCTCACTCATTTTATCAAGTCTCTGAAAAACTGGTTTTCTGAATCTGAGTTTCACAAGCTCTCGTGGAACTTGCA
>JABUQX010081940.1:10000-15462 GCA_015478945.1 Trachelipus rathkii
TGGGATTAATATTTGAAAATAAATTGAATACGAACACGATGATTGATGATGGAGAGTTTTATACTACGCATCTATAGAAAGAAAGTCTTATTATTTAATAGTTCTTTATTGTTTTTTGATGAGTAACATCCTTTCACTCAAATTCGAAAGAGTTGTGATAGAGTTCGGGGTGGTAGCGGATAGGTTGTTATTGTTGCGGTATGTTTGCTGTTTTAAGATATATAGATATATTTAGCAGTTGTATTGGTGTGGTTTATAGTATATATAATATAGGATGAGGATGTAATAAGACTAATTTTGATAAAATAGATATGAAAAAGTGGCTAGAGAACGTGCTAGGGAAGGAACAGAAAAATGACTGAATATATATGAAAGATTACCATATGGTAGAACTATCTGATGATGGCAAGTTGTAATGAGGATTTGAATTATGAAACTATGAAAATGGTGTTAGAAAGTGTTAACGAAAATGAAGCATCGTCAGTTCATTTTAAATAAGTTTAATTTACTATTGGGTGTTTAAAATTCACACAAATTATTTAGCATTTGATATATGAAAGAAAAATATGTTCAAAAGTGATCAAGAGGATAAAAAGAAGAAGAAGAAGAAAAATATTCGATCATAAAAAAGTTCTAATTTATACCATATTTGTTTTTTTTCGTTTAAAATATCAAACCACACAGGCATGGTTTTATTCAAGGAGGGAAACTACTCTAGATAATTGCTACCTAGAATACGGACGAGGGACCGAATCCTAGCCCTATGCCATGCAACCCAGTCGCGCTACGGTTGAGCCACGATTTGAGTATTTGAGTTCTCCTATCGCTTATTGGGTACAGTATATGAAGTAATTTGGTATGGTATAAATCGGGTGAATATTATACAAATAGAACTAGTTTCAACGAGGGTACGAAATAGGGCAAAAGATCATAGTGGAGGGGAAACGTTCAACGTAGATTTGGAATCACAGATATAAAACGGTAGAGAAATAAGTATTTGCTTTTTAATTTTTCGAGGACGTAGATCGAGACTACGCTGTTGTTGTTGTTGTTGTTGTTGTTGTTGTTGTTGTCGTCGTCGTCGTTCATCACAAAGGGGTATGAGACTGACAAGAAATGTATATCGAAATCAAAGGAATACTTGACCCTAGGTGTTATTAAACAATTTGTGGTGAGTTGTGAGTAGCAAGAATACCGACAAGGTTATCAACTAAGGAAAAGAAAAAGGGTATAAACAACAAGGCTATTTGAAAGAAATTTTGGGACAACAAAATAAGAGTATATAATATAATTAAATTATAAACTGAAAGTGAAAGGAAACTTATCCTGGTTGATAGGGAAGGAGACTGTATGCATAATGAAGATGGAAATTAGCTTAAAGAAAACTAGAAATTAGCTTAACGAAAACTATAGAGGTAGAGTAGCTCACTCGCGGCAATGAATTTACAACTCATTGGGCTTATTGTGTGTTGGGTTTCCCGTGACTGCTCCAGTAAACAATGGTTGTCCTTTCTCTTTGGTGGCTTTTCATATCCACACTTTCTCCTACAGACAACATGCTTAACGAGCACTGCTAACCACCTTATAGTTTCTAATATCATATACACATATACTTATTATCAAGCATTCTTCTCTTCTACAGACATCCCTATCTCTTACATCCCTATGTGTGGGGGGAGAAGAGAATTGCCCACATTGCGTTTGCCCTTTCGCTGTGCTTATGTTTCCTGCGTGGTCGTAGCAAAGGGCGACTAAATAGACGCGTAAGTGGATAGTTTGGGTGTGGCTGTCAGCTACTACTTTATCTTTTGGCAGGATGCTAATGCATGCCTCGAGAAAGGTCGTGATCGCCGTACGCGACCTTCTATCTTTAGGCGAAAATGGAATGTCAGAGGCATAAATGGATGAGTGAGGTAAGAGGAGAGAGGTGGATGTATTTAATTTATACAAGGGTAAAAATTTTGATTGCTAGGTGGACTGAAACATAAGATGAGGTAAGGAAAGCGGGTGTAATGAAGCGGTGTGTGGTGTGAAATGTGTTATGTGTGATGGTGGTGGGAAAGAGGGACAGTGTAGTTACAATTTCTGATTGAAGTTCTGTAGTACCGAGGCTATGGTAGTGTTTTGTTTGTGTGAGTCACCTAGAATTTTAAAGTGGTCAACATTTAAGTTTGCACGAAAGCGTCAAGTAAGTGTGGTTCTGCTTTGTACATATCTGCGTCATCCTGAGCTGTTAATGTCAAAGAAAATGTGCATTTCTGCAGCTATAATCCTGATATGTTGTTCTTGGATCGGGGTCACATGCGAGCTTCAGATGTTGATTGTGGTTGGGTTGGGCTAAATATGCGTTGCGCTAGGTGAATCAATAAAGGGTATGGATACATGCTGTGCTACTGTGGGGTGTCGGCGAGAACAGATGAGAAATCAGGTAGCAAGGAAGGTGACTGTATGCTTCTGGTGAGGATGAGAGAGGTACTGGTGCGTGTAGATATTACGTTTCTTTGTACAACACGAAGAGTATTCATCAAGTTGATTTCCGAGTTGTTGTATGGTAGATGATGGTGGGCAATCGGTAGTGAAAAATGGTAATGGATTGATGTTTGTTGTAGGCTTGAACTGAAGGAGATTAGTGTGAGTATGTGTGTGGATTGTGTATAAGTTAGTTGATGGGGTTAGGTGCATCTTATTATAGTTTAGGATAAATCTTGTGTGGTTTGTAAATCATTGAAGTTAGTTTTATTGCTTGACTGGAGAGGAAGGTGATAAGGAAGGAGTGGTTACGTATATATTGAAGAGTGAGATAGTTTATAGTGATCAACGGTAAGTCAAGGATAGTATTCTAAGAAACGCTTTGCGAAGATGAATATGGTTTGAGGTCCGTGAAGCAACTTGTGTGGAAATTGAACGAGATATGCTGTAAGCAATGATGAATGGAAGTCGTTATTTAGTAGTTCAAAATAATATTACGTGAATGTGCTAACGTACGTGAATGTGTATGAATTGATTACAGTGAGTGGTGGAATTGAAGATTTGAACTGCAAGCGGCTTAATAAAAAAAAAAAAAAAAATAAAGTGGGTTAGAATGTACTAAAGACCCAATGATCGAGGTCTAAAAGCAAAAGATGTTTGGTAATTATATTAAACGATGAAAAAGGAATACTTGAAGAGATAGCATAAGTAGGTGAAAGAAAAAAGAAAGAAGGTAAGATGCAAGTCAATCTTTGGAAAGGATGACTGAATGGGACTTACACAGGAATGCAGGTAGGCTCTTCTGGATAGGAACGTGCTGAAAGGGTTAGAATGGGAAGAGATACAGGGTGAATTGCCTGCTTAGTAATATAGAATACGGGCTGGGGTCGCTTTCGTCAACTGTATGAAATGGATGTTAGAGAGGTGGGTGGAGAGAATACGTTCGCAAGAATTCTGCCATAACATCGTTACAGTAATGATATGACCGTGTATCAGTGCATAATGGTGTGTGGTGAGTTTGTTGGTTCGTAAGAAGTGAATGGGTATGTTTGGGGGATGAGGTCCTTAGTGAGGTAATCGGGTAGATGTGAGAAATAGTTCAATGAATGTTGCAGATCTCAGGTAGATGAATAGTTCCCATTGTAGTTATTCGGTTGCATAGATTATTGTGAGTAGTGAAAATGTGGATTTTTTGAAGTTTCTTTAATTTTGCCGAATCGTAACTCTCTTGATGATTTTTAGTTCCGAGGGGAATCGGAATAAAATCAGCTAAATATGTCCGCTTATGTATAGGGGATATAGGGTCAACTGTAAAGAATTCATGGGAATTAGTTTATTGAGTTTGTAGGGAAGGAAATAGTACTGCTGGTATTTTGGCGGGTGTGATCGATATTGCTTAGATCATCCATCCATTTTTGGTGATATGAATCAAAGGTGGCGTTCTAGAATGTGGTAGAGGATGTGTGGCTCAAATTTTTCAGATTGAAACAAATGATTGAGAAAACGATGGAACATAATCCTTATTCTAATGTATTGTATATTTTGTTGGATCTTTGCAACAGTGCCATTATGATAAGGATTAATAGGTGAACTCTCTGGCAGGTATTTAGTTGATATATGGTAAAGGGTGGTGAGGCTTCTGAATCGTCAATCAAATAAGTAGTGTATGACGATAGTGAAGATGTGCCTTAGAACTAAGAATGGACTTCTGAAAAATGATCTGGTTTTAATTTAATTAGGCAGAGTTGAGGCAAGGATGTGTTATGTTCCTTGGTTTATTTCTATATTTATGTATTCGGATGGGTTATGAAAAATTCATCATAGGTGGGTGTGGCAGACGGAAGGTGTTCAGTCTTAATAATGAGTGGACGAATCGGAAGACAGGTGGGAGTACTTACCTTAGGTATGATGCGGATGATTCTGGTTTTTGTGTGGCAAATCTGAGTTTAAGAATATTAGATGATTGATAGATGGGATTTGGCAGGGTGTTGAATAAGCGAGGGGTTTTGTAAAGTAAAGTAGATATAGCAGTAGGTTATGGTTGTGGACGTGAAGCAGTCGCTTCGTGTAGGAGTTATGTTTGGATGGTGAGCAATCTGGAACAAATTTCCGTGAGTTTAATATTATTGTACCCAGTTTATATATATGTTGAGTGAAAAGAGAATGGATGATGCGGTTTAGTAGGAAAATTATGAGTGAGTGATAGGAAGATACTTAGTGCAATTAAATCCTTGGTGGTGTGAAAGATGGCGATCTGAAAGGTTATCTGCCGCCGTGGCGCCTAGGGGTTTTACATGAGGTATGTATTGTTCCTCTGTGTTTAAATGTACGAACAGTGAAACTGAATGGTCTGGATACGAGAGGTTATAGTGAGTCTAAGTACCAACTGGTGTGATCAGGATGGAGCAATCTTGGGTCGTGTTAGGTGTGAGAAGAATTTTGATAAAATGAGGGAAGTGCACACATCATTAGGGACGTGTGGTGGTGAAGCAATAGGAGTAAATGAGGGATATAACAATTGTAAAGTATCATTGAGGATGGGTTCTTGGTCATGTGAAAATAGGATGGATGATTGGTTCGGTTGGCTTAAGGCGGATATGATATCGGTGGTATAGTGTGCGCAGGTGGTCGATCCGACCGGCTGGGAGACCGATAGAAAAGGGGATTGAATCAGTAAGGGAATGCCTGAAAGAGAAGAATGTGAGTTTGTTGGCAGAGAGCGAGAATGAAAGGTGCATCAATGTAAGAGTTATTTTGAATTACCGGGGTTTTTTTGTGAGGGGAATATGAATTGGTGGGCCTTCAGTCCCCGTTGCGGTCATATGGGTGAACCCTACATTGAACGAGAGTGCATTAGTGTGGGGTCCGTCCGTTCCGCTAGTTCCGGGTAGCTCTACTGGTTTGGTATTTTCTGCACTGTCCGAAGATGTTCTCACTCTAATTGGGTATATAAGGTGAGCGGTAAATGCTGGGCTTTCTTGCTTCGATTGGCG
>JABUQX010081941.1:0-7500 GCA_015478945.1 Trachelipus rathkii
GGATGGGTTGGGAATCATATAATATATTGACGAAGTCAAATTGGCGTTTTTAGTTGTGATATAGTTATAGTTAGATGGCATGTGTGACCATAACTTAGTTATTAATGCATGTGGATGGTTTGGGTATCATATTTATATATCACAGTTTCTTGACTAAGCCAAATTGGTGGATTTGTAGTTACAACAAAATTGACAAGCCCTAGGGTGCTTTGTGGATTTGCATGAGCATGTTTGGGTAGTGGTTGACTGGGACAGTCTCATAGGCCCATGTGGTTTCTTTACTGCCTCATATCTTTATAGTCTTTATTCTTTATTGAAGTTCGCTGCTAGTAACTATGAATTCGTGGCCGCATGATTTGTAAATTATCCCATAGAACTTACCTTTATAATGTCCAGGAGCGCTCAAGACAGAGCATGGCTGGTAGGGATGATTTTCTGTTCGGTTCCTCTCTAAGTTCCAAATTTTGTATGTCTGCTGTCCCATTTAATTAAGTGTTTCTCGTGAAGCAAGTATTTTACCAACATCCAAGAACTTCTTTGCGGGTGGCATTCACGTTTTCCTCTGTCCGCCATCTTATGCCTCTTCTCTTCGACACTGAAACAAACAAGGCACACTGATAAACAGCAAGCCTAACAATAATTTATCATGACGTGACACTGAATGAAACTGAAATATATGACTCTTTCTCCTCCAGAACCAATGAGCATTAATTTTCTGGGCTGACTAATCCATTATGGCAGTATGTCACCAGCAATTCACATCCATCATACTACTAATGTCTGGTGCACCTAAAGTTTGATTATCACTGATAACTAATTTACATTATCAGTAATTTATTTTTCTAAAATATTTACACAGATATGAGAAGACAGATTATTTTGCCAAGTCAAATTAATTTTTTAAACTGCAAAAAGAAACGATAGGTTTCTGTGAAAATTTAGTTATATGTTATTTCAGAAGTAATGAAATTTCAATATTTTTTTTTACATTTTATTTTACTTCTTTTATTTTTTATTCCAGAATAAAACTTAAGGTTTAAATTTACTCTGGTAGTAGCAATAATTAAAAAAATTAAATATGTATCAGTGCAAAAGGTTAGTACTGCAAGAAACCGAGAATTTCACACTGATTTGTAGTTGACTGAAATACTCCACTCAACTTATAATTTTTCTCTTTCTAAAAAATTATATATATATATATATATATATATTATAAATACGTTGAGTTCGTTATACACAAACTATATTAATAATAAAACACGTTTTCGGTTGTCAAAATCTATATTGAAACAATAAACATAATTAATATATGGAAAACAATTAACAATACATAATAATAATGATAAATATATAATCTAATAATATAATATAATAATAATAATAATAATAATCTTACAATATAAAATATAAAAGTTATGCATAAAATATTCGTTTTCTATATTTATATTTCAATCTTTATTAAGGGAGAACTATTATATAAAATTTAATTTTTGGGCATAGGTTCGTTATATAATTGAATAAAGTATTAAAACGTTACTTAAATCTAAATAAATGTATTGTACAATGAAGAACAAAAATTGCTGCATCTTTTTTACTAATAACATAAATGCCGTAAAACACAGAATTATAAAGTATCATCAATAAAGAATTATTCACTCTTTAATATAGCTGCTAATAAAATTATATTTTATAATACAAAATAACAAACCTTGTACTATTCGGAGAGCAAAGGTTACACTCAGAAGATGATTTGAGCAATAATGTCATAAACAAAACTACTGAAGCTCACATACAAATGCTGATAAGATCTACGAATGCTATACGAATACAGGTTATTTTGGACGTAATAGAGAGCGATCCAGAATGTTTGCCCAGCTAAAAGTATTATGGACTGATTGATTCAATAGCACGCAAGATTGAAATCAATGTGAGAAGTAGGTCGATAATGATGAAAGGGAAGAAAGAGAAGGTATTATGGCTCCCCTCAATAAAGTGATGCCGTCGAACGCGTGAAAAGCGAACCACTGACGTACAAAGGTCCATAACGCGAGGAACGAAGGTAGACAAGGCGGTAAGGTTTGAGTCGAAATAGGTCCCGGATTCGAGGAGAACTGTATTGGAACAGGAAAGTGGAGATGTCAAAGTGCGTCAGCTAGCTGGCGAAGGAGTTGACAACAGTTGAAGGAGCTAAGGTTAATCGATGGAGAATGTTGGATGTAAAGGCAGAACGGGCATAAAGTCTATATTATCTTGCGAAGTAGAGGTAGATGGTGCGGGTGCAGAAGGTGGAGCAAGAGTGGTGGAAGAAGCGGGATCATGTTCGAAGTAAGCCGGTTTGATTCTATCAACGGAGATATTTTCTGCTTTGCTTTCTGTAAGGTGAAGAACTTTCGATAGCGTTTTAATACGAGGAAAGGTCCGTCATAGCGGGCTTGCAAGGGGCTACGGTGTGAATCATGCCGAATTAACACATGAGAGCAAGTCTCCAAATCCGCAGGCATGTAGGTTGGACGGGGAGGGTGACGTGGCAAAGATGGCTTCCATGCCTCAGTACACTGACGAAGGCGAGCCAGGAAGGTGTGCTGGTTCGAAGTTTTTGGAGAAGGAAGGATAAACTCACCAGGTATTCGGATGGTAGAGCCATAGACGAGCTCAGCAGAGGAGCATTTAAGGTCTTCTTTGTACGAAGTTCTGATACCGAGGAGGACAAGAGGAAGAGTTTCGGACCAATTTTCCGGTGTTCCATGGGCCATAAGAGAAGCTTTTAGCTGCCGGTGATAACGTTCCACCATGCCTTGACTTTGCGGATGATAGCTGCAAGAGCGAAGGCGCTTAGCCGATTAGAGTCATAAGGTCCTTCCAGAGGTGAGACTCAAACTGCCTACCCTGGTCTGTGGACACGGTCGACGGAGTGCCAAACCTGGCTATCCAGTTGTACAAAAATGCCTGAGCAATTGTCTCGCTAGAAGTATCTCGCAATGGAATGGCTTCTGCCCATCGAGTATATCTGTCTATGCAAGTTAAGATATGTGTGTAACCATTTGAGGGTGGTAAAGGGCCGACTAAATCAATGTGCACCTGGTCAAAACGTTCACCAGGGGGAATAAATTGTTGAAGAGGTGCGACAGTGTGCCTATGCACTTTGGATTTTTGACAGTTGAGACACTGCGTTGTCCACTGTTTAACATCCTTTAGTAAGGACGGCCAAACGAAATGCTTACCTATTTTAACTTGACTACCTTTTACCCCTGGGTGCGACACATCGTGAATGGTGTGAAACACCTTTCTGCGCATGGGGGTTGGTACTACTGGACGAGGATGTGCGGAAGAGACGTCGCATAACAAAGGTGGAAAACCAAAAATTTCTACAGTTTGAATGTCGTAAGAAGAAGCACTAGGAAAAACAATCTCTTCGAGTTGCTGCAGACGAGCCATTTCAACGAAATCAATGTCTGGTAAAGGAGAGATAGCGTTAATTCGGGATAGAGCATCGGCAGGAATGTTGTCTTTTCCTTTTATATGGCGGATGTCAGTTGTGAATTGGGCAATGAATTCAAGGTGGCGGGCTTCACGCGGTGACTGTTTCGCTGTGGAAGCTGTAATGGCATGCGTGATGGGTAAATGATCAGTTACAACATGGAATTCCCGACCTTCTATGAAGTAACGGAAGTGCTTAATAGCTAAATAAATTGCGAGAAGTTCCCTTCCAAATGCGCTGTACCTTGTTTCAGGTGGCTGGAACTTTTTAGAAAAGAAAGCTAAAGGACGCCATTCGTTGTCAATAAATTGTTGCAGCACAGCTCCAGCTGCGAAGTCTGAAGCGTCGGTATTGATTCTAGTCGGGGCTGTGTCGGATGGAAATATAAGCAACACGGAAGAGGCAAGGGCTTCCTTGATGGCGGTGAAGGCATTAGTTGCTTCGTCGTTCCAATCTACAGTGACAGAAGCAGCAGAACCTTTACGTGGATGCTTAAGAAGTGCGTGGAGAGGAAGGAGAATTTTAGCAGCGGACGGTATGAAACGATGGTAGAAATTGACCATCCCTAAAAAACGACGGAGTTGACGCTGTTTTACGGGTTTCGGAAAGTCACGAATAGCTGCCACACGATCCTCAAGGGGACGTATACCTTCGGCAGAGATTGTATGTCCGAGAAAAGTTAAGGAGGAAACTCCGAATTCACATTTGGAAGAATTGACACATAGACCAAATTCACTTAGTCTAGTAAAAACTTGCCTGAGATGTGAAGTATGTTCTTCCGGAGAGGCACTGGCAATCAATAAGTCGTCTATGTAGGCGAATACGAAGGGTAAACCACGTAATACTGAGTCTAGAAGACGTTGAAATGATTGACTAGCATTTCGTAAACCGAATGGTGTTCGAAGAAATTCGTAAAGGCCGAAAGGAGTGATAATGGCAGTCTTATGAATGTCATCCGGATTGACGGGAATTTGAAAAAATGCGCTAATTAAGTCAATTTTTGAGAAAATGGTACAACCAGAGAGGTGGGATGTGAAATCCTGTAAATGAGGAACATTATAGCGGTCTGGGCGAGTGATCGCATTCAGGCAGCGATAATCGCCAGTCGGGCGATAGTCCCCATTCGGTTTGAGAACCATATGTAAGGGAGAAGCGTAGTCAGACTTTGAAGGTCGGATGATGCCCTTCTCTAAGAGAGATTCAAACTCTAGCTTTGCTGCTTTGAGTTTATCTGGTGCAAGTCGTCTAGCATGAGAGAATGGAGGTCTGCCGGAAGTTTCAATGTGATGAACAACATTATGTTTCACAGGGGGAAACTTGGAGACTGGAGAAAGAAGCTCTGGAAAATCGGTGATTAATAACGATTCAAAAATATTATTAGATGGAGAGAGATGTATGCCACTGATGGAAGCAGACGCACGAATACAAGCAGATGAGAAATGTGTCTCAAAATCAATGATGCGGTTGTGGTTCATGTGTACAAGAAGGTTGAAGTGTGTGACAGTAAATGTCGGGCACCTTATGGGTATTGGTAAGAGGTGACGGTCGTATCGTGATAATAAAGTTCACTACGCGAACGTGAAGAGCGGTTTGAGTTCGTGTGTCCTAGTGGTTCAATGGTTGTGCCGTTGGCAGCGCGTAAAGAGCCTGATGGTTCTGGAGCACGAGTTTTCGCCGAGGATGGAACGAGGGTATATATAGCGCGTTAGAAGAACGACTGACACCGGCATCGGAGGAGAGCCAAGTCTCTACTCTCTCATCCCACGCCCACAGTTTGTGGCACTTTAGTATCGTAGACAAAGTAGTGGTTGATAATTTCTGTTACGCGCGCTCACGAGGGAGCAGCACGGTTGCGCCAGCGAAATTCTCATGATTGTATGTGGTGTTTTTAAGTTTAAATTCCCGATGTACAAGGCTTAAGACATGACCTAGTTTGATCTCCAAAACGTTGATGGTTCCTACAAATACCCTGTTGGTTATGTGACGGATACTGAACCAAAGCCTGAGAATCAACAGGAGAAGAGGCGAATTGACGCGAAGGAGTAGGTGAGCGACGATATGAACGTCGTTGCATAGTTGGAGAGCGAGAATTATGACCATAATTGTAAGCAGAGTAAGTGTTTGATGCATTGTGAGGGGGCTGGGGGTATGAAGGAGGCGGGGGGTAAGGGATGAGGAGAGGATGAAGGATACTGTTGTTGAGGATAAGGAAATTGTTGTTGAGGATAAGGAGTGGAAGGAGGGATCGCTAGGCGAGGGGGAAGGAGGAGGGGGAGGGAGGTTAAGGGGGTTGGTGAGGATGCAGGGAACGCTGTGGTTCCAAAGCTACGATTCTCATAGAGTTAGGGTCCATGATGGTGTGTGTTGGTGCTGTGAACGCCTGTTAGTTTGAAATAATATTAAGCAATTTTCAGTGGGCGGGCGGTGGCGCATGCTTAACTGAGTAATTTTACATGCGATAGTGACGCTGGTGTTAAGTTATTATTACTGTGGGATCTGTGATATGCGAAACTTGTGAAGGTATGTCTGGCTGCTGTCGTAAGAGGTTTCGCTTTGCATAATTCGTGTCAGCAAAGTAGCTAATTTTGTAGTGAAAAATGAGGGTCGACGGTGGCTTAAGCGCAATGCATCTCTGCAAGGGAGTGTTCTGTGAGAAGGAGATGACGAAGCGAGTATGGTACAATTACCGTACAGGTGGAGGACCGTCGATGAGAGGAAGTTAAGCATGACAATAAGAATGATGGCAAACGATCACAAGAGACCTCCAGTTAGACGTTTTTTTATTATTCAGCGTCGGTTTCTCCCAGCCGGTTAAAAGTTCGGTTTTAAGTTGAGTGTAGGGTTGGTTGTGAGAATGTAAGGAAGGTAAAACATCCTTCAGGCGCTGCAAAACGGGAACAGGCAATATATTTTAAGAGTGCCCTAAAGCGGCCAGTTCATTCGCTGGATTCTGAGTCTGGAGCTCGTGTCAGCGTGAATGTGGAGATGCAAATTCGTTGGTTAAGCAACTTACCAGTAATATCCCAGACGATTCCCTGCTGAAGCAGGCTGTTGTGATATTATGTTCATATTTTCAGTAATTTCAGCGTCAGGAGGGGACATGGTTTACGAATATCAAAAAATAAAATTGCAAAAAAAATTGTGAGAAAAAAAAAAATATTACGAAACAAAATATGCTTAAGATGCGATTTGCACACGCTATATATTGTAAAATAATGGTCAGGGGCCAAGATAATAGACTAAATACTACAAAAAGGTATACAATGGGAATGAGGAAAATGATAGTAAAGCCCGCTTTTATGGGCGAAAATAATGTAAAAATAATGATTAAAATATGTAAAATGCAAAAATATTTTGAGGACAATTACGAAATTAAATGTGCTAAAAACGCAACTTACATACGCTAAATATGAAAAATATGATGGTCGGAGACCAAAAACACGGTAATATTTTACAAAAAGGTATAGGAATGTTAACAAAAATATATATTATGCCGCTTTTATGGGCAAAAATGGTGTAAAAATGATTGATTGAAAATGGTAAATTGGGCAGTAATTCGCCCTGAAATTATTTAAAATTTTTATCGTAAAATGTTAATAAAATATTTTTTATTATATTATTAATAAGGTTCCCGCTTCGAATGTGGATACTGTGGATCCTGTTGAGATGAGAGGGGGTTCGAAGTAGTTGTAGGAATGCTGGGATATGAGACGACGTCAGCACTCACTCCAGATCACCACTATAACGTTGAGCGTTACTACACAAATCAGAAAGGCTGGGTCAATAATACAACTTGGTCAGCGGTCGGAAGCTATATTGAAATAATAAACATAATTAATATATGGAAAACAATTAACAATAATAATATAATAAGAGTTGAATAATAAGTATAATTGTGGAGAATCAGATAATAAAGTAATGATAATAATAATAATAATAATAATAATCTTACAATATAAAATATGAAAGTTATGCATAAAATATTCGTTTTCTATTTATGATTAAGAATTTTATTTAGGGTA
>JABUQX010081941.1:12500-14274 GCA_015478945.1 Trachelipus rathkii
ATAGATATATAAGAATTCATAGTAATATATATATTTATAATAGTCATATATATAAGTATATGAATCTCATTAATATGAAGTATTAATTATTACTTAGTCTCATTGGACTCGCAGTATGACTGATTATTAGTAAACCAATATCCAACTGATTCATACTAAAGATTTAATAAAAAAAATAAAAATTTAATTGTTATTTCTTATAATTTTATATAAATTTAATTTATTATTATAATATAATAGAGTAAATATACTATTTTTATTATAAAAATTCTTATTACCTATATAACTATATATATATATATATATACTAAATATAATATATATTTACTTATTATTTATTATTTCATATAATTATTTATATTATAGTATATTTTTTATATGCGTGTGGTATTCTAATTCTATATAAATAAGTATACGATTTTCCTCTTTTTAGTGTAAATAATTTATTTGTTGTTTTTATATATTTTTAAAATGTCTTTTTTTTTTCTCTTATGTTCATCAAAACACATTTATTGTGACGTATAATATATATTTATGATTTTTATTATTTTTATATCTATTATATATTAATTTTTCTCGTTTTTTAATATTTTTATTCATTAATATCTATTCTAACAACCGATGAGTTTATTACATTAAATTTGGTTTTCTGGGTTTTTTATAAAATGATACGCACAGAGAAATTATTTTGTCCATCTTCGAAATCTTCCAATAATAACTTTACCGTCTTTTTTTCTCCTTTTCTTTTTTCTTGTCCCTCCACATTACAGGTATTTGTTGAGCTGTATTGAAAAGTTAGTGGTGTCATTTTGATATATTTAACTATCATTAGAATATTATTTTGTTTTTTGTTTATATTTATGATGATGATTTTTTTATTTTATTGATTTTTATTGTATTTATTTTTAACCTCATTCCTTCGCAATACGTTCTTTATTTTTTGTTACTAAAATATCTACTTCTTCCCCCATTACTATCTTTACAATCAGTGCAATACTTGAAAAAATTAGTAATAACCTCGCTGACTTTCGTCAATGTAATGCATAGACTTGAGATACGCACACATGAAACTCAAGGAAAGAAATGTTATTGATGAATACATCGGTCTAATTTTCGACAATGCAAGCAGAGAGGACCTTTGGGTATGAAATAATTTCTTTTTTTTTCATACTTCACTCTAAATTTTTGACGACTTTGTCTGTGGACGGTAATTGAATGGAAGATTCATGTTTATTTATTTATTTTATTATAAGCAATATTGCTTTACCCTAATCGTTTTCCATATAGACTTTGCACGTGTAAATTGTGCGTGGGTGCTGGAAGTAAAGATATCTAATATCAGGTGCATTTCAACAAGTTAAAACATTAAAAAAACAATTATCATTGGATAGTTCATTATCATTGCTACCTGAAAAAAGATTTACGAGTTTTAGTTGAGGAAAAAGAAAATTTTTGAAAGATTTCGAGATGGCAAATATGATCTTGCAAAAGTTATTAACAACGAAAACAAATTAATGAACAAGGTGGTCTCCCTCAAAACATAGTGAAACTAAGAGCGAGAAAGAGACATTTAAAAATATATTTTAGGGGTATAATTGTAAGAGAATATATAAGATATATATATAATAATATTTATATATATATAATATATAATATATATATATATATATATTATATATATAATATATATATATATATATAATATACTATATATATATATATATATATAATAATATATATATATATAATATAATATTACGTTGGATCACAGTTC
>JABUQX010081942.1:0-57245 GCA_015478945.1 Trachelipus rathkii
ATACAGGCAAATTTGGAACATCTGCACAGTAATTGGCAATGGCACTTTTCTGCTCAAATATTATCTCAAGCATGAGGTAGGTGCTATTGCAACGTGTGCTCACATCTTGAATTAACTTGTGTTTTGGCAAGTTATTCTGGGTTTGAAGCGCCTCCAGCTTTGCATATGCTGAGGGTGAATGATTGAAATGTCCAGTAATTTGACGACAGTTTGCAATGATGTCTTTCATTATCCGCTGCTCAAATATGGCATCCAGAACAACCAACTGACAGGTATGGAGAAAGCAGCTAAGACTATTGAAGCCAGTATTTGCAATGCCCTTCACCATGTTTGCTGCATTGTCATGCACAATCATGTGCACTTTATAAGGAGAGATTTTATACTCATCCACAACATCTTCAACAATTTCACATATGTTGGAAGCTGTATGTGAATCAGGAAAAGGCTTGACTCTTAGTACAACCATTGACGTATTGAAGTTTTCATCAATGCACTTTGCTGTCAAGCTGAAAATGAGAAACATCAAATATTTAAATTGTCTGAAATTAATTATTCAGTAGTATGAAGTAAGTTATTTTAACTAAAAAATGAAACTTGCAACTAGCTAAATTTGAAAATAACATTTTTATTTTAATGCTAACATCATCTCATACCTATTCAATGCAAGATATTTGGCTTTTTGTCAATTAAAGCCAAACTGTATTGACTATGTAGTTAATTTAAAAATGCCATTCATCATTCAATAATTATTAGTAGGTAATTAATTGATTATTAAATTACTAATTAAAATTTTTTAATTATTACCTGATGAATGATGTATCAGCATTGTTAGTCCAAATGTCAGTAGTGAAACTCATATTGGTTGCTTCATCAATCTTGCTTTGTACTTTATTCATGACTTGGACATGCAAATTGGGAATTATCGTAGCAGTGAAATATTTTCTGGAAGGTAGTTCATAATTGGGCTTAAGCAGCTTTATCAGTCTTCTGAAACCAACATCTTCAACAATTGAAAACGGCTGTACATCAAGAGCTATCATTTCACCAATAGCAACATGAATTTTTTTTGCAACCTCACTGTTTATGTCCCACTTTTTTGTGAGTTCAAGAGTTTCCTCTAATGTTATTTGAGAATGTGAGCTACTTGATGTAGATGGACGGCATTCAACTTTGGATTTCTTGATATTTGAGGTTACAAAGTCACTCATGGTACGTTTTTGTGCTTTTTTAGCTTTTTCCTCTTCCTGTAATTCTTCCTCTTGTTGTAACTCCGTCTGGTGTTGTGACTTCAAATGTTTGTACATATTTGTGGTTGTGAAAGACTTCTTGTCATTCTTATTACCACGTGATAACATTTTGTTGCACAGTTTACATGTCACTTTTGTGGCGTCATCTTCATTCACCGTGCAAAATTTCCAAACTACACTCTTGGTTTGACCTTTATGAGACATCTTATTTTAATTCTAAGAAGTGTTTAATTTCGATTAGAGGAGAGTGGAAACCCCTCACTAGTTTAATATATGTTCAGTTGCTTATGAACTTAATTGCTTAATAGTTAAACTATTGAAATTATGAAATGCAAATTTTCCTGAAAAAATAATATATCAGGTTAAAACATACATATAAATTGTGTTATTGATTAATTATAAATAAAGCATACTTTTGAAAAAGAATCGGCAAGTTTTGGCCGGTGCCGATTCCCAAAAAAAGGCCGATTCTTCGCGGTGCCGATGCCGAATAATCGGCACATCCCTAATATATATATATATATATATATATATATATATATATATATATATATATATATATATATATATATATATATATATATATATATATATATATATATATAGATATATAGTATATATATTTAAATTATTTTTGAGAGATATATATTATATACCGGTATATATATATATACCATATATATATATATATATATATATATATATATATATATATATATAGCATATATATATATATATATATATATATATATATATATAGTATGGTAAGTATTTGGGTAGGCAGAGTATATATATATATAAGGTGTGTATAGGTATATCAGGGTTCATACTTTCTGAAAGTAAGTGGAAGTCAGGAGAAAACAATAGGGAAGGTCAGGGAAACGTTTTAAGATATGCTGAAAGTCGGGGAAATTCCAAAAAAGTCAGGGAAATTTTAAAATTTCAAAACATAAGAAGAATGATCCATGGACCAAGTTGCATATTTTTGATATATTTTTTCCCCTTACTGTATAATTGTGGAATGAGAGATATATTTGATAAGTGAATGAAAAGGATGGGCGAGGAATGACATTCCATAAATCTACTTCTATCCTGTTTCTTTCTATTTTTAGTTCACTATTACCTACTATTCTTCCTATTCTGTCTGTAGAGGTTACACCAATAACTGAATCACAGATTCTGTTGCTGGAGTAGCAGGAAAGCAAACACACAATACACTCTACTTTGCAGTGAAGCTCATTCTACCCTTGAATTAAAATTCAAAATATTTTTGGATGGTGATTGTCCTTCTATGAGACTTGAGTTTTTTTCTTCTATAGTACCTGGGAATCAGTGTTATGCGGAATTGTGGCAAATTATTAAATTAAGACTGATATTTTGCATGGAAATGCAATAGTGGAAGGAAGTTGGTTTTCTGTAAATAAAGTAATTTTAGTGGAGAATCTGAAAAGAACATAAATTCATTTCTCAAAGAACAGTGCACACAATGCTATAAGATCTCATGAAAGTATTCATAAAGTTCTATCACTCAAAAAATGTTGACAAATGTAAAAGCTGCCCATAGGAGATATGAAGAACATCTCAAAGAGTTAAAACAGAACCAAAAAGAAGAAGAGAATAAAAAGGTTGAAAAAAGATAATTATCCATACAGATCAATAAACTTGAAGAGCAGAGAAAAATGTTAAAACTGAAAGCTCTGACAGAAGAAGACGCTATAAAATCATAAATTCTGATGCTTGAGAAGAAAAAGTTAACCTAAATCTACCCATTTAGAACTTTTGTGATCACAGTGGACGTTATTAACCTAGGCTATTAATGTTAGCTTTTAATTTATTTTCTTTTTGTATAAATAAAACTGTTTACTTTTTGAAAAAATAAAGGAGCAAGTGTGGACGGCTATGAGTAAGGTATAGGCCGATTACTAAAAAAAAAAATATTTTTTAAATTCATCCATGATGATGAACAATTTCTAAAGTAAATTTTCAATAATTTAATGTATGAACTGAGTAAATAGGCTGAAATAATGATTAATAGATATTTTATACGCCAAAAATAACGAACACGCTTGTTAGGGAAAGTCAGGGAATTCAAATTCAAAATTTCAGTGTGAACCCTGTTTGTGTACAGTATATATATATATATATATATATATATATATATATATATATATATATATATATAAATATATATATATATATATATATATATATATATATATAGGATATATATAAATATATATAATATATATATATATATAGTATATATATATATATATATATATATATATATATATATATTTCTTTTATATATATATATATATATATATATATATATATATATATATATATATATATTATATATATATATATATATATATATATATATATATGTATAAATATCTCTCTTCTCTCTATATATATATATATATATATATATATATATATATATATATATATATATATATACATGAAAAAAAGAAATATATTAAAAGGTGCATACATAGGAGAAAAATAAGAGGTAAAATGAACAGTTTGGAAGGAGGGATGAATTGAGACTTGGCTAAGGAATAGGAAGCCTTCTGGAAGGAAGGAAGGTTAAGAATGAGAATATGGGAATCTGCTTAGAATAATGAATAGGATGGTGCTTTTGTAACTGATGAAATGGATGTGAGGGGAGGAATAAACACTTCGAAAATCTGTACAATATTAACAGTAATGAAGAGGTGATAGTGAATGTGGGTTTAATGGTGCGTGAGAAGGAATAGGTATTTTGGGGGATGAGGTTATTAGTATGGAGGAGGTAATGGGTAGAGTGAAAAGCTGAAGAATGGTAAATCTGCAGTATAGATGATGAAAATTATTGTGAAATGATCAAGAACGGAGGCGAGATGGTGATTGATTGATTGGAAGTTGTGTAATAAAGCGTTTATGGAGGGTATAGTTCTAAGGGATTGGAAGAGAGCGGTAATAGTACCCCATATAAGGCAAGGAGAAAAGGGGAACTGCAGAAATTATAGGGGAATAAGTTTGTTGAGTGTGTAGTAGGGAAGATATATGCTGGTATTTTGTCGAAAGAGTGTCGAGTGACTGATTGACTGATTGGTGAAGAACAAGGTGCGCTTAGGGCGGTAGAGGATGTGTGGATCAAATCTACATTGAAACAAATGATTGAGAAAATGAGGGAGAAGAAGAATAAATTGTATTTAGGTTTTATGGATTTGCAACAGGCGTATGATAGGATTAATAGGGAAGCTCTATGGCAGGTGTTAGTAATATATGGTGTTATGGTAGGCTTCTGAATGGAATCAAAAGTATGTATGACGATAGTGAAGGTGTGTAAGAATAAATGGTATAATGGTGATTGGTTTAAGATTAATAGCGGAGTGAGACAGGTTGTGTTATGTCTCCTTGGTTATTCAATTTGTATATGGGTTGTGAAAGAATTCGAGGTGGGGATGGCAGGAAATGGTGTTAGAATGATGGAGAATGGAGATGAGTGGAGGGTGCCCTACCTATTATATGCGGATGATTTGGTTTTGTGTGGTGAATCTGAAGAGAGTTTGAGAGGATTGATAGAGAGATTTGGCAGGGTGTGTAAAAGGAGGGGTTTGAAAGTAAACGTAGATAAGAGTAAGGTTATGGTTGTGAGTGAGGACAGTCCTCAGTGTGGAGTTATGTTAGATGGTGAGCAGCTGGAACAAGTGTCTGAGTTTAAATATTTAGGGTATGTGTTGGATGATAAGGGAACGGATGATGCAGAGTGTAGTAGGAAAGTTGTGAATGGTGGAAGGTGGCTGGTAATTAAATCGTTGGTGAATGTAAAGGGACTAAGTCTTGAGTACGCTAGGGTCTTACATGAGGGTATGTTGTTACCTGTGTTATTGTATAGTAGTGAGACTATGGTCTGGAATAAGAAGTATAGATCTAAAGTTCAATGTGTTCAGATGGACAATCTTAGGGGCGTGTTAGGTGTGAGAAGAATTGATAAAATGAGGAATGAGCGTATTAGAGAGTTGTGTGGTGTGAAGAAAGGGGTAAATGAGAGAATAAATGAAAGTATGTTGAGATGGTTTGGTCATGTGGAAAGGATGAATGGTAGTCGGTTGGTTAAGCGGATGTATAGTGGCGAGTGTGTTGGGAACCGACCGGCTTGAGACCGAGGAGAAAGTGGATTGAGTCGGTGAACGAATGTCTGAAGGAGAGAAATGTGAGTTTGGCAGAGGCGAGAATAAAGGTGCATAATAGGAGTGAATGGCTTGTTTTGTATGGGGGCATGGTTGTGGCTCACCTGGGCCAAGGGATGAACCCTTACATTGACGATTTACCATAGTGAGGGTCCGTCGCGGTCCCATGAAGCTCTAGGGTGGATTTTGTCTGTGACGAGTTCTTACTAATTAATGGTACAGAGGGGGCGGTAAGGCTGGGCTTTCTTTTCGACTTTTGTCATATTCTTCTTCTGCTTTTCTTTTCCGATGCATGACACGCACCTTACCCCCAGTCTTGGGGCAAAGAGGAAGATAAAGAAAGATATATATATATATATATATATATATATATATATATATATATATATATATATATATATATATATATATATATATATATATATATATATATATATATATATATATATATATATATATATATATATATATATATATATATATAATTATTATTATTATTATTTTTAACACCCTCCACCATCGTTGTTTGTTCATAACTGGAGTTAGGGTGGTCAAACATGCACCATGAACTGAGGCATGCATGAGCATTTGTAGGGTAGAAATAAGTAGTAGCGGGACCCAAACCCGCTATCGATATCGATATCGATATCGGTAGAGACAGAAACTGTGGTGGAGGAAGAGGAATGAGAAAGATATAGATAATTAATATGAAAAATGAGAGTAAAGGAAGAAGACGTAAAGATTACATATTTGGCAACGCACACACACACACACACACACACACACACACACACACACACACACACACACACACACACACACACACACACACACACACACACACACACACACACACACACACACACACACACACACACACACACACACACACACACACACACACACACACACACACACACACACACACACACACACACACACACACTATATAAGAAATGGTTTCCTCTATAAAATCATGTAAAAAGCTATTTTAATGTAATATATCAAAGATTTTATATTTTCTCTTTCTAAAGAGTTTCCCTCCTAAATTTAGGTATTCAATTATTGGTAAATTTTATAATTCTTTTAGCTTCAAAAGATATTTTATAAATAAATAATTTTATATTTAAGATTTCCTGAAAGTATTTTAAATTTCTTCTGCATTCATATTTTTAATTTTTCATTTCTCTTTTCTACAGACCCTCACTGGTGTCTCTGATCAAGATGAACAAGGTTCCAAAGTGAAAAGTTCTGGAAGCAAAGATTTAACGTCAGTAACTTTTGATCAAGCCATTAAAGAGAATTGTCAGGATTACCTTAGTTGCAGATATTGTAATTTTACTTTTGAAAACAAAGATGAGTTGACTAGCCATTTGAAGACACATGAGAAAAGAAAGTTTAAGTGTGCCCATTGCAGTTATGAAAGTAATCGCAAAGGTACCTTAAAACGTCATCTTCTAACTCACAGTAATTCGAAATTACTTAAATGTTCTGAGTGCAGCTATGAATGTAATCAGAAAGGTAGCTTAAAAATTCATCTGCTAACTCACAGCAATTCGAAATTATTTAAATGTTCTGAGTGCAGCTATGAATGTGTTCAGAAAAGTAGCTTAAAAATTCATTTGCTAACTCACAGCAATTTGAAATTATTTAAATGTTCTGAGTGCAGCTATGAATGTAATCAGAAAGGTAGCTTAAAAAGGCATCTACTAACTCACAGCAATTTTAAATTATTTAAATGTTCTGAGTGCAGCTATGAATGCAATCATAAACATCACTTAAAAACTCATCTTCTAACTCACAGCAATTCGAAATTATTTAAATGTTCTGAGTGCAGCTATGAATGTAATCAGAAAGGTAGCTTAAAAAGGCATCTACTAACTCACAGCAATTTGAAATTATTTAAATGTTCTAAGTGCAGCTATGAATGTAATCATAAACATCACTTAAAAACTCATCTGCTAACTCACAGCAATTCGAAATTATTTAAATGTTCTAAGTGCAGCTATGAATGTAATCAGATAGCTCACTTAAAAACTCATCTGCTAACTCACACCAATTTGAAGTTATTGTTCTGACTGCAGCTATGAATGTAATCGGAAAAGTGACTTAAAAAGACATATTGTAACTCACAGCAATTTGAAATTATTTAAATGTTCTAAGTGCAGCTATGAATGTAATCATAAACATAACTTAAAAACTCATCTGCTAACTCACAGCAAGAAAGTGATAGTAAATTCATCAGATGGGTGAAGGAGCACGAAACAGGGAAAGCGATGAGAACATCTTTAACAGCCAAAAAAAGAGATTACCTATGGAAGTATGATATCCCTAACGACGATCCAACAACAGAAGGAATGACAAAGAAAGAAAAGATGAAACACCTAAGAAATGAGCACAGAAAAGCAAGAAGAAAAAAACATGAAAATAATTGGAAGGAGCACGCATTTGCAAAGGAATACAAAAATATTATAGAACAAGTGTATATAGATAAAGAAAAATCGATAGAAGCAGTATGCAGAGGTAATCTAAGAAAAGAAGATGAAAGAACAATTGTAGGGGCACAGGACTTAGTATTACGAACCAATTGGTTCAAGAGAGAGATAATGCCGAATGTGTAAAGTATCTCCGGAAACAGTTAGCCATATATTATCAAGCTGTGACACACTTCTCCAACGCAAGACATACACCGAAAGACATAATACAATATGCAAATTAATCCATTTTAGAATTTGTGAAAAATACAAAATAACAATAGAAGCATCCAAATATTGGGAACACAACCCAAACGCAATAGAAGAAAATAACCACGCGCTAATACTATACGACTATAGCATTCCCACAGATGTACCTATAAGACATAACAAACCGGATATTGTAGTTAAAGATAAAAGAGAAAGAAAGGCATACATTATAGAGATAGGAATACCATGGGACGGCAGAGTATCAGCATATGAAAAGGAAGTTAAGTACCAAACTCTGAAATACTCATTACAAGGAATGTGGAATGACATAGATAGAGCAGAGGTTATCCCTGTGGTAATTGGAAGCATGGGAGTAATTAAAAAAAGTTTACAACAGTACATAGATAGACTACCGGTGGAAGTGACTACTTTAGAAATGAGTTCAATTATAATACGACAGAGCGCCAGAATATTGAGAATGGTTCTTGGATGTTAAAGAACCTGCCGGGACAACCATATGCGCTTAGGCCCGAGGTTCGGGCCTGCGCATGAAGTGGTAACCCTTAAGAAAGGTGAATTTAAAAAAAAAAGTAGGAGTGAATCACATGTTTTTAAGTGCAGCTATTAATTTAATAATAAAAAATCACTTAAAAACTCATCCATAACCCTATATAATTGTAAAGAAGATATTAGTGATAGGGATACCATGGGACGGCAGAGTATCATCAGCATATGAAAAGGAAAAGGAAATTAAATACCAAAGACTGAAATATTCATTACAAGGAATGTGGAATGACATAGATAGAGCAGAGGTTATTCCTTTGGTAATTGGAAGTATGGGAGTGATTAAAAAAAGCTTAAAACAATATATTGAAAGACTACCGGTGGAAGTAACAACGTTGGAAATGAGCTCCATTATAATAAAACAGAGCGCCAGAATACTGAGAATGGTTCTTGGTTGTTAAAGAACCTGCCGGGACAACCATATGCGCTTAGGCCCGAGGTTCGGGCCTGCGCATGAAGTGGTAACCCTTAAGAAAAGGTGAATTTAAAAAAAAAAAAAAAAAAAAAATCAAATTTATTTAAATGTTCAGAGTGCAGCTATGAATGTAATCAGTAGCTTAAAAATTCATCTACTAACTCGCAGCAATTTGAAATTATTTAAATGTTCTGAGTGCAGCTATGAATGTAATCGGAAAGGCGACTTAAAATGTCATCTGCTAACTCACAGCAATTCTTCAAAGAAGATCAAGGTAAATTTTTTCTTATGTTAACTATTGTGTCTTTTTTTTTTTATTAGGTATTAATTTTTTTTTTTTCTGTATTTTATCTTTTTTTATCAGTGTTTTTTTTTAGTGCTAAATTTTTTTTTTTTTTTTTTTTTTTTTTTTATTATTTTTTTTTTTTTTTAATGTTTTATGTGTATCATTAATTAATTTATATTATATTATTTATTATTATTATTATTATTATTATTATTATTATTATTATTATTATTATTATTATTATTATTATTATTATTATTATTATTATTATTATTATTTTTGTTATTATTATTATTATTATTGTTGTTATTATTATTATTATTGTTATTATTATTATTGTTATTATTATTATTATTATTATTATTATTATTATTATTATTTACTATATTTAAATTATTCATATTTTTTCTAGCTTTGTTATTGTTAGTATTATTATCGCTATTGTTATTAGGTATTTTTTGTTAATAATTTTTTATTACTTTTAGTATTAGCATTTAGTATATATATTTTTAGTATTAGCATTTAGTATATATTTTTTTAGTATTAGCATTTAGTATATATTTTTTTCAATTTTATATATACATATATATATTTTTTTTTAATAGGTTTGCCATTTTTTAAAGGGTTGTAATGGTGAGGTCACATGTTCGGAGTAAGAAGGGTGGGGTTGGGGGTGGGCGTAGGGGCGGGCTTTCTATTGATTTTGCTAATGTCCGTGGTCTTCGCATCAATCATGAATCTGTTGAACACCACCTTTCGGCCTTTCATCCTAATATTTTACTTCTTTCCGAGACTCAGCTGGCCAAGGATTCCTTCTCTAACAATTTAAACATCTCTAACTATAATCTATTTTATAATTTCCGACTGAATGGCGGAGTCTGTGCCTACATTAACATAAATACTCCTGTAACACGTCTCGAAAATCTCGAATCTCCTAATTTTGATGTTCGCTTAAAATCTGCCTCCTACTACTACTATTATCTTGTGTTTCTGCTACTGCTTCCCAAGGAACAGAATGTCCGACTCTATTTGACATCTGGCCACTTGCCAAGATATAAGCCACTTCTTCTCATCCAACTGCCGAAGTCCTCTACTTAGGGACTTCAACGTACACCACACTGATGGCTTGGCTCCTCTCACACTGATTCAGGTGGGAAGGATTCTAAATCATTTCAGTATTCTTAATGATCTGGAACAGTTGATTAAAGAACCTACACATCCCAGACTTAACCAATTCTTAAACACTCTTGATTTATGCTTCACCACTACTTCTCGTTACAAATACACCATTTTCCCTCCTATCGGTAATTCTGACCACAATCTTGTAGTTCTAAAGTATAACACATCATTTCCAGCAGCTCCGCCCAGCCCTAAGCGAACTTTCTGGCACTTTAATCGGGCTAATTGAGATGCAGTCGCTTTTTTTGCCAACTATCGCTGGAATGAATATGTTTTGTTCCGGAGAACGCCTCTGCTTCTGCTGAAAAGGTAGGATCATTGATGGAATGAAATAGTTCTTCCACTAAATCATTTTCTCCCCCATAATCCATGGTTCGATTGTTTTCGTGCCATCCAGGAGCGTGACATTGCATAGGGCTTGGAAGAACTCTCGTCTCTCCACCACTCTAACTAATTTCTGCTTCCTGCTCGAACCGATGGTATTATTCCCATCAGCTGCTGCCTACACCAAAAAAGGGAAGTGGGTGGATGCCTTTCTTGGTTCTCCTCTTCTGATAAAAATTTCTGGCCTCTACAAAAGATTCCAAATAATCTCTGTAAATCTGCCTTCCCCTCCATCTGTTCCACTGCCCCATATAACACTCCTGCTGAAAAGGCTAATCTTTGGTCTTTTTTCATCTAATTCCACCCTTGACGATTCCGGCTCTCCTCCTGCTCCATTCCCTCTCAGGTGTCCAATGTCTCTACCTGTCATTGCTCATGATTGAGTACATGAGATACTGAGATCCATGAACGTCCGAAAGGCCAGTGGCCCAGATGGTATTCCCTCCTGGGGGTTTTTGAGGGAGGGTGTGTTTGAGCCAAGCCTGTCCTCGTTCAATTCTACCCCTATGCCTTAACACTAATACTTTTCTCAATGCTGGGAAGCTTTATTCAATAATCCCAAAAGGTAGCCGTTTGATCCTTCTAACTATCAACCTATTGCTTAACTTGTATTTTATCTAAAGTCTTTGAAACTCTCTTTAACTCTCATTCTGGACCATCTGGAATCTCATTCCTTCTTTCAGATCATCAGTAGCTTTCTGGGACGTTCGAGATCAACTGGTGAGTTATCCTTTTCCATCTAACTGATCATGGTCTTCTGCCCCATGGACTGTGGGGAGCCCTGTGTGGCATCCTGTCAAAATATGGTTTACTGTTTCTGTTTTGTCCTTGCACATTCTGCATTTTTCCTTGATTTCCTCCTTCGCTTTGCTTACTTTTTCCAGTTTTCTTTCAGATCGTTCCATTTCAGCTCTTGTTGATGAGCAACCTCTTCCTCCTTTCTGATAATTGTGGTGTTCTTCAGGTTCTGCAGTTTTATCTCCAACTTAGTCTTCCACTTTTTCACCAACGATCTTCAACTGCACTCCCTTAACTTCACCCACTTCTTATGCTTGAGTTGACTAAACTCTCCATTCTTCCACCTCCATTTTAATGTGCTCCCTGCTTCAGACCCAGAGTTAAGTTCTCGTCTAAGGTCCTTCCATCTGTTCTTTGCCGATTTGGTCGGAATTTCAGTGGGCAAATCTAATCTTGTGAAGTTCAACTCCTTGAAAACTCAACTTCACATCTCCCTCTCTAAAATACCTCCAAACTTCCTATCCCTTTGATGGCTCTAATGTCTTACCCGAAAACAACAAACATCTTGTGACTAAAACATAAATAGTGAATTATCTTGAACTCAACACATCGGTCATGAATATCTTCAAAAAGTTAAATTCTGTCTAGATTGTGAATTTTTTCTTCTGCCTAGATAATTCATATAAAGGTCTTATTCTGCCCCTGCATGGAATATCGTTCCTATATTTGGGTGGGATCCGTTCCACCCTCTCCTTTGATAGAGTTGAAGCAGCTGGCAGGCTTTATAAACTGTCCTGCTACTCTCTCGACTCCCTTGACCCTCTTTTCTGCGTCGACGTAGGTTCGAATTTCTTTTCTATAGAAGCCATAATTCCAGAAAACAGTGAGAATTGACCTCTCTATCTCTCCACCACTACGTCGCCCCTGTAACACAAGAGGTGCCTTGTTCTCTAAATTAAAATTGTGTGAATATTGGAGACTCAAGGATCACTCTTTATGGTACTTCCTTCTTTCCAGCTACATCTGTTTTGTAGGAACCCTGCCTTTCTTTTTATTTCTCCCGGGCATTGTTTAGAATCTTTCCTCTATTTAAGTCCCAGTGTCTGCGCCCACCTGAGGGAATTGCGTTAGTCAAGGGTCAGGGTGGGTCACTTTCATTTATTTTAGCCTTTTATTTTTATTTATGTATTTTTTATTTATTTATTTATTTATTTATTTATTTTTTACCCCCTCCTTGAAAAGGGCTGTGTCTGTGAGTGGTGGTACTCATAAAAAAAAAAAAAAAAAAAAAAAACAGTTGCGGATGCCCCCAGGCAAAGGGAGGTCGAAGGAGTTTTTGGAAAATATATATATGAGAAAAATGTGTCGCATAATGTAGATACTGAGAATTTTTGGAGAACTATTAAAATAACCCAGAAATAACATCTATTAGAAATATGAACTCTCAGAAAATTAGTATTAAAGAAGTAAAGGATGTAATTAAGAAGACTAATAATTGGAAGGCACCTGGAATGGACAAGGTCCAAAACATATGGCTAAAAAAACTAACATCATTAATCAAGCCCCTAACAGAATGCTTAAATAACATAATGGATGGAAGAGTAGACATCCCACACTGGTTCATAACTGGTGAAACAACCCTTATTCCAAAAAATGAAGAAACCAAAGATCCTAGCAAGTATAGACCTATAACATGCCTTCCCACATCATACAAAGTAATAAACAGGGAGTTCTTAATCTAAAGGTTATACAAACATGTAGAAAGTAACAACATCATTAGTGAAGAGCAAAAGGATGTAGTAGACATACCTATGGTACAAAAGAACAACTACTGATAAATAAAATGATAATTGAAAATAGCTGGAAAGGGCAAAAGAATCTATGCATGACGTGGATAGACTACAGGAAAGCTTATGATAGTGTACCCCATTCGTGGCTGAAGGAAATAATGAGCATCTATAAAGTTGATGGGAAAATAAAAAGATTCATGGAAAGGGTAATGGAAATGTGGAAAATTAATTTAAAGCTACCACACGAGAAAGGAATTATGAAAATAAAAAATATAAAAGTGAAAAGAGGGATTTTTCAAGGGGACTCCATGTCCTCCCTTTTATTTGTATTAGCCCTCAACCCCTTAAGTACTCTGATCAACAACTTAGAGAACGGGTACATAATAAATAAAAGAACAGAGAAGAAAGAAAAGAGAATCTCACATCTCTTCTACATGGACGATATAAAGCTGTATGCGCCGAGTAGAGGAGAGGCAGAGAGACAGATAAAGGTGGTCAGTGATTTTTCATCGGATATTAGAATGGATTTTGGATTAGAAATGTGTGCGTTCATAGTTATGAACAAAGGTAGAAAGGTACACGCTGAAAACATCATTGTAAATAACATGGAAATCAAAGAACTGGAACAAGAAGGAACGTACAAATACATAGGAGTAGAGGAGTCGGACAGGATTGAAAACACAATTATGAAAGAGAGAATTAAAAAGGAGTACATCTCGAGAGTGAAGAAAATATTAAAAACCGAATTGAAACCAAAAAACAAAATAGAAGCAATTAAGGTACTGGCAATGCCAGTAATGAGGTATAGCTTTGGAATTGTGGACTGGTACCAGCATGAATAGCCATTTAGACACAACAAATAAGGAAACTCTCCATGCACACAAAATAATTTACAAAAACCAGTGTACAGCCTGCATATACATCCTGAGAGATGAAGGAGGTATGGGAATGCCACATATAGATAGAAACCCACAAAAATGAAATAGTAAGATTAGCAGAATATATAGAAGGGAAAGAACCAAGATTATTGGATGGTTAAGAACACAGATTGCAAGGTTGGAACAATCAATAACAAAAGGCAAATGACACTTTCGAGGAATCTTCTAACACTTATATAGAAGTTAAAATGAAAGTTGAATGAAAATTCAAAGAAAGAACTAAAATCTTAAAGAAAACTTATAAAACAGAAAGAAAGCCGATGCTATAGAATGGGAAGAACATAGGCATGCCTAACATTTTAAAAAGTACTGCAAGGCCTTATCACTAAAGAAAAACGAAAAGAACAATAGCAAAAGGGATTTCTGAGTACAAATGATTAGAGAACCTAATTACAGTTCTGTGGATCAGTTTATGAACCAAATTGCATAGTTCAAAAAGCATATTGAAGGAGTTGATGGTTTGATAAATGTAGATGTGGAAGAATGTGCAGACTGTGCCCTATATATTATCCGATGTGAGCACCCTTGCTACGTATGGGGAATTGTGGCAATTGAAAGATACCCATATGCAACCTTAATCACTTGGTGACCTGGGTAAATTATACAAATATTGGATAATTCCTAATAACCACTGAACATAAACCCTGCAGAAGTTGATAACACCATATCCAAATTCTTTACATTGAACATCTACCCAAAATTGTACTTGAATAATGCAAAGGTTATTGTACAATGTAAAAAAACAATGTTGAAAAGACAACATAGAGGTTTGAGTCCTGTATGATGAAGAGAGAGTGGCCCCTCACGAAAGAGAGAAGAAATAAATACCAAAGACTGGGTAAGATATACCATCAGATTGATGAGGTAGAGAACTGGTGGTGGTGGGGTCCCTTTGGAGCGGTAAAAACATCGATGGTGACTTATCTAGAAAAGATCCCTGCAAAGATTGGAACAGAGGAGATAGCTATGGAAGCGATTAAAGGAAGCCTTAGCGTAATAAGGTTAGTCTTGGGGAGTTGAGTGTGCGGTGCTGTGCCTTGACCCAAGGTTTGGGGACGGTGTAGCACCGAGAGTACAAAAATTCATCTGCTAACTCACAGCAATTCGAAATTATTTAAATGTTCTGAGTGCAACTATGAATGTAATCAGAAAAGATATTTAAAAGGACACATTCTTAAGAGGCATGGAACTGGCACAAGTAATTTAAGAAATCGACGAAACTAAAAATGCACAAAGAAATTCCATTACAAACGGAAAATCAAAGGAACGCTTATTATAGAGGCAAGAATGATGATTCTGTTGATTATGAAATTGATCTGGAAGAATAGTCATAATGGAAATACCTCCTCTTTGTCAGACAAAGAGAGACCTTCAAGTGAGGAACTTCGTAATAAGTGGTGAATTAATTTGCCTCTGGAAGAATTCACACCAGTTCCATACCATTATCGGGATATCAGCATAGACTAGAATGATAACGATGATGAAATGTTAAACAAGGTATCAAGACGAGCATATGATAATGGGTATTATTTCTAGAAAATAATTGATTAGATAATAATTGATAACTTTATTGGTTTGTTGTGATTGATATTGGGAATTGCCTAAAAATCCTGTAAACTTCCAGGTCAACGTTCGAACTCGGCTGTAGCAAATATCAGCGAAAAGAAAGGATAAAAATTTAATGTATCTTATAAGAACATAGTTATAGTTGATGCAGAGCAGGAATTGAGTAGCGAACGTACTCGTGTCTCTAAAGAGCAATAATTACGGTAATTGAAGCAGTGAAAATTATGATAGAAAAGAGTAAATGAGGGGAAAGAATTTATGTAGGTCATGATTGACATCAGTAAGACGTATGACATAAATGAGGGGAAAGAATTTATGTAGGTCATGATTGACATCAGTAAGACGTATGACATAGAAAAGAGTGAGGGGAAAGAATTTATGTAGGTCATGATTGACATCAGTAAGACGTATGACATAAATGAGGGGAGAGAATTTATGTAGGTCATGATTGACATCAGTAAGACGTATGACATAAATGAGGGGAAAGAATTTATGTAGGTCATGATTGACATCAGTAAGACGTATGACATAAATGAGGGGAAAGAATTTATGTAGGTCATGATTGACATCAGTAAGACGTATGACATATGTTCCTTTTTCATGGCTCACACAATATCCAATATATATAAAATACAAGAAGAAAACAATTTACTCTCGAGGAGACGATTTAAGAAATATTTGTTTGACATAGGAGTTAAGGGTTTAGAAATTAAAAAATGGTCTCTTCTCTCATCCTTCCCTTCCTTCCTTCCTTCCTCCTCCTCCATACGCATCCCTTTTTCCAACTATTTATTTGACATAGAAAAGGTTGTGGAAAATTAATAAAAAATATCTCTTTCCTTCCCTTCCTTCTCCCCTTCTCTCCCTCCTATTCCCTTCCCTTTCCTCCTCTTTCCCCCCTATTTGATATAGAAAAGGTTGTGAAATTAAAAAATGGCTCCCTCCCTTCCCTTCTTCCCTGTGACGTCTAAATCGAATAAAATTAAAAGGAATGAAACAAATCTTCGCAATTGTATAAGAAAGAATGCAGAGATGCGTGTAACAACAAGTACTCCTAGGAGTAGATTTGGATTGGATAAGTGTTAGTCTGATTCATTCAGTAAAAGGAGAAAAGACGCTTTCAGAATTTATTACTAGAGCATAAAGCATCACATGGCTGTCGAATCAAAGATGGAAGGAATACACAGCAAACACAAACCAATTGTTTTATTAACAGGTTAGGCTTAATAAAATTCTACATTAAATGGTTTTAATTCTTCCAAATTAAATTATCTTTAAGAAAAATATTTAAATTAAAAATATATAAAACTGGGTTAGGAAAAAAAAACAAGTTATTTATATTATATATTATATTTATTATCTATATATATATATATATATATATATATATATATATATATTTTTATATAGAGAGAATATATATATATATATATATATATATATATATATATATATATATATATATATATATATATATATATATATATATATATATATATATATATATATATATTTTTTTTTTTTTAGTGTTTTATTGAGCTTTTATGTTGTTTTTTTTAGATTTTATTTTTGTTTTTGAGGAAAAACAAATTACTAAAAAAAATTTTTTTTGTAATATAATTTAGCATTATTCGGTAAATAAAATAATAAATGGGTATAAAATTTTCAAGCTAAAAACATAATTTGGTAACAGACATTGTCCAATTCCCACTGCTGAATGAATGTCATTGTCTCATTGGTGAAACTTGTAAAGGTAAATTGTATTGCTATTGTTACATGTTATTGTAAGTGAAGTAATTAAGTAATATGTTTGAATTTATATTTAAACTTTGAACATTGTCATTTTTTTTATGGTATGATTGGGTGATTTGGAAACAAAAAAAATATACAGCATATGCGAATATAGTGATTTTAAAAAAACAAAAAAAAAATAATTAGTAAGGCACAGTAAAAAAAATTCAAGAAATTTTTAGTCTTTTTACAGAACTAATGTATTATCATTCATTCATCAACAGTTTCCCAATAACGGGATGGGGAACTTGAACATACACGGGGAATCTGAGGCATGCATGAGCATTTCTATGGTACAGATAAGTAGTAACGGGACCCAAACCCAGCCACCACTGTAGATAGATTACTGTGGTGGAGGAAGAGGATTGAGAGATGTAGAAAATTAATTTGAAAAATGAGGGGATAAGAAGAAGAATTAAAGATTACGTATTTGACAAGGTCATACTAGCGCTGTTAATCTTAAGTTGCAAAACTAAGACTATAACAAGAATCCAATACCCCTTGCGGCCCCTGAAGGAGGTATTGATTCTTATTGTGGTGTTATGCTCTTAATATACCAATACCGATGGGTCTTTGTGTGTCTCCCCCGACCCCCGGCACATGTATGTGCATTTGTTCTTTAGCATTTGTCACATACATTATCTTTCAACCTTCATTCCATTCCCTTCATTTTTCATATAAATTTTTATCTTTTTCAATCCACCACCTTACCACCAAATTTCCAGTAATCAGCCCCTTTAAGTACTTGTGTTGTTGTACGTAGGTTGTCCTCCCTTTTTTTCCCCAGTCAAAGCCGCTTGGGCTATCCGGTGCCTCTTTCCGCATGGGTTTCAGCTCACCTCACACTTCTTTCCCCGTGGATTGAAGGTATAAGAGATAAAACGGTCCTTTAGCTCTTTCACCGGGCCGCCAATTGTCAGAAGTATATTAGGTCTCTGGCTTACTGCAACACCATTGAGGAGAGAAGGGTTACTCTCCCTTATGAAATATGCACGTCTTTCCAGCCATCCAAGACTTTTATTTAAATTATGTTTGTTTTGTTTTTATTGTTATACCTGTATTAATGGAGACAGGGTTTATAGCTAATTTTTTTTTTTTGGGAAGAAGTTTTAAAGAAAACACGTTACTAAATCAAGGAGAGCTTTATAACAACAATTACCATCCAAATGGGTTTCCCAGCCTGAAACTCATAGTCTACAACTTCTAGACCATCAGATACTTCAGCTTTTCTTCCTTCTCCTACACCTGAGGATTTTGACTTGGTTTGAACTTTAAAGAGTTACCTTAGAAAGTCAAGATAGAGAATAAGATGAGAAATTAGTGCAAAAAAAGTATTTAGTTTTGCTAACGTTTTTATTTTATTTTAGAAATGGTATATTTAAATCTTATTTTCTGTACATAACTATAAAATTATTTATTAATGATTTTGGTATTTTTCCCTTGATTTACTTTGAAAATCCCTATAATTATTTTCTTGCTATATATTGCCGTAGGACCTAGACCTAACCTAGATTGATTGTCGTTACCGTAAACCTAGACCTAGTGTACCTAACCAAACTTTATCATAACCTACACTTAAAAATCCGTACAGTACGACCTATCTAGACGGATCGTTGTTGCCATATAGGACCTGGACCTAACCTAGATGGATTGTTATTGCCGTAAACGTAGACCTAAGCTAGATAATTAAAAGCGCATCACTGTAGGATATTCTAATATTGGAAAAAAAATATTTTGCACAAACAGTATACTTGGAGCCACAATGTTTACTATTAACATAAAAATAAAACTTTCCTCCTATTTTCGTAATTTCAATTCTTTCTTACACTTTTCACAAACCTTTTTATCTACTATGAAACAAAATCTTGCAAGAATGCTAAAACTATAAAATCATTTTCGTAATTTCAATTCTTTCTTACCTTTTAACAAACCTTTTTGTACTATGAAACAAAATGCAAGAATGCTAAACTATAAAATAATTTGTAATTTCAATTTTTTCTTACGCTTTTCACAAACCTTTTTATCTACTATGAAACAAAATCTTGCAAGAATGCTAAAACTATAAAATCATTTTCACAAAGTTGAAATAAATTTTTTAAAATAGGAACACAAATTATGTGAACCTCACACTTCAGACTTTAAAAATTAATGCCGTTTCCTATTTATATATAAATATTTTCCTTTGAAATGTTCCAATAATGCCCATAAGGAATATAAGCCATGTTAAAAAAAATCTATTTTATTCCCAAATGGGTTTCCTCGATATTTGTAACTTAAATATCGATTTGAGGTCAGAAAGAATCTTAAGTTTATTCCTAAATGTGTTATTTAAAATAAAATTTATGAAAAATTAAATAAAATTCAAAAATTTGAATTGTGCTACATTTGCATAAATTTTACTTAAGAAAAAGTTTTTTTTAATAATTACAACTTTTTTTTAACTAATCAAATACCATAGGGTAAATGCACAGCAGGCTGGCGTACATGCATGGCAGACCGCTCGCTTCTAATGCGCGCGAGCGGTGCCGTACGGTTCTTTTAGGGCAACGCTCGCGCGCAGCGCGTATTAGAAGCGAGCGGTCTGCCATGCATGTACGCCAAAACTATATATTATATATAATTTCATTAAAGTAAAAAAATTAAATATATATATATATATATATATAATATATATATATATATATATATATATATATATATATATATATATATATATATATATATATATATATATATATATATATATATATAACTTCATAAGCAATTATTTTATAATCATGCAAATGTGTGCATAGAATTACTACTTTTGTTCTTTTTATTTCTTTTAAAATATCGATTGCATGCATTCAAACACATTCTGAATTCAAACGGAAATCCCAACTCTCCTAGAAGAACTTATTAAATTTTTATCTTTTTCTAAAAATATTGAAATTGATACTACCCTCAAACGATTTTGTTGAGATAGAGCTAGATTTAATAATTTTAATAGGCGATCTAATTACAGTGAAGCAGTACATAACAGCTCTTGTGCATATTTCCAGAACTTTCTTTAGAGAAAGTTCTATTAATATATATATATATATATATATATATATATATATATATATATATATATATATATATATATATATATATATATATATATATATATATATATATATATATATATATATCTATATATTTTATATATATATATATATATATATATATATATATATATATATATATATATATATATATATATATATATATATATACTTTATTTATACATTTTATTTTATTTATTTATTTATTATTCTTTCTTTCTTTCTTTCTTTATCTACCTTTTTTTCCCAAGATTGGGAGTAAGGAGCGCTACAAGCATCGGAAAAGAAAAGCAGTAGGAGAGTATGACAAATGTCGAAAAGAAAGCCCAACCTTACCGCCCCCTCTGTACCATTAATTAGTGAAAACTCGTCACAGACAGAAAATCCACCCTAGAGCTTCATGGGACCGCGACGGACCCTCACTATAGTAAATCGTCAATGTAAGGGTTCATCCCTTGGCCCAGGTGGGCCACAACCATGCCCCCCATACAAAACCCCGCCATTCTCTCCTATCATGCACCTTTATTCTCGCCTCTGCCAAACTCACATTTCTCTCCTTCAGACATTCGTTCACCGACTCAATCCACTTTCTCTTCGGTCTCCCAGCCGGTCGGTTCCCAACACACTCTCCACTATACATCCGCTTAACCAACCGACTATCATTCATCCTTTCCACATGACCAAACCATCTCAACATACTTTCATTTATTCTCTCATTTACCCCTTTCTTCACACCACACAACTCTCTAATACGTTCATTCCTCATTTATTAATTCTTCTCACACCTAATGCCCCTAAGATTGTCCATCTGAACATTGAACTTTATAGATCTATATACTTCTTATTCCAGACCATAGTCTCACTACCATACAATAACACAGAGTAACAACATACCCTCATGTAAGACTCTAGCTCACTAAGACTTAGTCCTTTACATTCACCAACGATTTAATTACCAGCAACCTTCCTACCATTCACAACTTTCCTACTACACTCTGCATCATCAGTTCCCTTCTCATCCAACACATACCCTAAATATTTAAACTCCGACACTTGTTCCAGCTGCTCACCATCTAACATAACTTCACACTGAGGACTGTCCTCACTCACAACCATAACCTTACTCTTATCTCCGTTTACTTTCAAACCCCTCCTTTTACATACCCTGCCAAATCTCTCTACCAATCCTCTCAAACTCTCTTCAGATTCGCCACACAGAACCAAATCATCCGCATATAATAGGTAGGGCACCCTCCACTCATCTCCATTCTCCATCATTCTATAACACCATTTCCTGCCATCCCCACCTCGAATTCTTTCATAACCCCATCCATATACATATTTATTATTATTTTAGTTATTTATGATTATTTCTTTATTTCATCTTTTTATTTATTTGATATTTATTATTATTTACCTATTTATTGCACAGTATAAATGTAATATTTCTACTGTTTATTATTTATATTACATACATGATTTATTATTATTCATTTATTCTTATTTTTTTATTTACTTATTTTTATTTATTAATATTTATATATTTATTTATCAATTTTCCATATGTCTGTACACTGTGGTTTTCTGTCCTATGATATGTCTCTAAATTATCCTTAAAAAATATTGTGCTAGCTTGACGGACATGTGTCATGTTGCGTGTTTCCAGTAAGGCAGGCATTGCTTTAACTCCTGGTAATATGGTCATGGTTCGGTTTCCTGTAAATCTTGACCATGTTGCTCTAGATGCTCACTGGGTCATGTCAATGACAATTATGCCAATGACTCTTATTATTATTTTTGTAAGGGGAACCACTGCCCTAATTCTAAGTCCTGTAAGTTTATATAAATGCCTTGCGGATCACTCGTGAACTCTTGTGGCAGCGGGTGGGATTCATTCACCACTAATAGCTGCTTTAAGGGAATTGAATCCTCTTACTCGTGTTTGCCCCTCCCTCAACAATTCAATCCATAATTTCCAGTGTTCCCTCAGGTATCTACTTCTCCAGTATGGCCTCCTCCGCAGTCGTATGCTAGTGTAACTTCTCACCAAAGTACCTCCTTTGGTGGGTCACAGTCTTGCAACCTCATCTTTGACCCAGGTAGCTGTCCCACCAGCAGTGCTATCCTCTACAAAGGGCCCCCCCTCATCCTTCGGTTCGTTTTCCTGGGTCCTTGTGGAATTCTGTCCCGGCGAACACCCGGGGTCCATCTGGCCCAGAATATCGGGAGATATCCCATGATGGTTCTGTAAGGATCTCTTTGGTACAGAATATTCCGCAGCATCACCTCCCATCTCCGCATCCTTCTTTGGGATCACCAGTTTCCAAATTTCCCATCTTATCAGGCAAGTGGTTCATTTCCATCAGCTCTTGTATATTCTCAGCTCTCGTGTCCTTGGTTTCTTCTCTCATTTTCCACAATGGACTCCTCTAACCTTGTCTTGTGGAATTGTAGAACCTTATTCCCAAAATTGGGCATCTTTAAAAATTATGTTGCTGCAACTTCCCCAACAATTTTGGGTCTGTGAAACCTGGATGCAGCCTAAATACACCCCAATAGTAGGAGGATATACCTTTTTCAGGAAGGACAGAGGGAATCTGTTGAGGGGGGGGGGGTTGGTTTTCCTCCTTATCTTACCAGGAGATACCATTGATTGATGCTCAAGAAGCTGTCCTTGAGGTTTCTGGCAGTAAAAGTTGCCTTTGCATTGGGCTGGGTGTCTCTACTGTTATGTTATAATCCCGGAAGAAATTTGGCTTTAACGGAGCTTCAACACTATATTCGTCATTTTCCCCTCCCTGCTTTGATTATGGGGGGTTTTAATCTCCACCACAATATTTGAGAACCTACTCTCCCTCGTGGGGGATGCAATAAATCTGAAGTTTCTATATTCACTTTCTTGTCCTCTCCCAGTGATTTTTCCTTATTAACCCCTCCTGGATTGGTAACAAGAGTATATTCCTATTGTGGTAGGACTTCTACTCTTGATTTGGTTATTGGGAGTGATTTCCTCCTACATGCCTATGTTATTGCAGGACCTCACTTGGGTAGTGACCACTATCCAACCCATATTACTCTTCCTCAAAGGGTGCAAACCCTACAACAACTCCGCCCACTCACTTGAAAGTTCCATACCTCTTAGGATATACTATGAAACAAAATCTTGAAAGAATGCTAAAAATATAAAATCATTTTCACAAAGTTGAAATAAATTTTTTAAAATAGGAACACAGATTATGTGAACCTCACACTTCAGACTTTAAAAATTAATGCCGTTTCCTATTTAGGCTATATATAAATATTTTCCTTTGAAATGTTCCAATAACGCCCATAAGGAATACAAGCCATGTTAAAAAAAATCTATCTTATTCCCAAATGGGTTTCCTCGATATTTGTAATTTAAATATCGATTTGAGGTCAGAAAGAATCTTAAGTTTATCCTAAATGTGTTATTTAAAATAAAATTTATGAAAAATTAAATAAAATTCAAACATTTGAAATGTGGTACATTTGCATAAATTTTACTTAAGAAAAAGTTTTTTTTAATAATAACAAATTTTTTTTAACTAATCAAATACCATAGGTTAAATGCACAGCAGGCTGGCGTACGTGCATGGCAGACCGCTCCCTTCTAATGCGCGCGAGCGGTAGCCGTATGTTCTTTTAGGGCAACGCTCTCGCTCGCAGCGTAGAAACGATCAGTGGCTGCATGCATGTACGCCAGCCTGCTGTGCATTTATCCTATGGTATTTCATTAAGTAAAAAAATTATATATATATATATATATATATATATATATATATATATATATATATATATATATATATATATATATATATATAATGCTATATATATATATATATATATATATATATATATATATATATATATATATATATATATATATATATATATATATATATATAATATATATATATATATATATATATATATACTATATACTATATATATATATATCAATCTAGTGAAATAATATTTTATATGTAATAAATGTATTGCATAAATTACTACTTTTGTTCTTTTTTATTTCTTTTAAAAACGAAATGCCAACTCTCCTAGAAGGCAATATTATTAAATTTTATCTTTTCTAAAATATCGATATTGTTACTACCCTCAAACGATTTTTGTTGAGATGGGGCTAGTTAATAATTTTAATAGGCGATCCCCTAATTGCAGGGTAGGCAGTACTTAACGGCTCTTGTGCATATTCCAGGACTTTCTTTGGAGAAAGTTCTATTATTATATATATATATATATATATATATATATATATATATATATATATATATATATATATATATATATATATATTTATATATATATATATATAATAATATATATATATATATATATATATATATATAATATATATATATAATATACTGCTATATATATGTAATATATATGTAATATATATTTATAATATAATAATAATAATAATATGTATATATATATATATATATAATAATAATATATATAATAATAATAATAATAATAATATAATAATAATAATAATATGTAATAATATATATATATATACTTTATTTATACGTTTTATTCTTTTTCTTTTCTTTTATTATTCTTTCTTTCTTTCTTTCTTTATCTACCTTTTTTTCCAAGATTGGGAGTAAGGAGCGCTACAAGCATCGGAAAAGAAAAGCAGTAGGAGAGTATGACAAATGTCGAAAAGAAAGCCCAGCCTTACCGCCCCCTCTGTACCATTAATTGGTGAAAACTCGTCACAGACAGAAAATCCACCCTAGAGCTTCATGGGACCGCGACGGACCCTCACTATGGTAAATCGTCAATGTAAGGGTTCATCCCTTGGCCCAGGTGGGCCACAACCATGCCCCCATACAAAACCCCGCCATTCTCTCCTATCATGCACCTTTATTCTCGCCTCTGCCAAACTCACATTTCTCTCCTTCAGACATTCGTTCACTGACTCAATCCACTTTCTCTTCGGTCTCCCAGCCGGTCGGTTCCCAACACACTCTCCACTATACATCCGCTTAACCAACCGACTATCATTCATCCTTTCCACATGACCAAACCATCTCAACATACTTTCATTTATTCTCTCATTTACCCCTTTCTTCACACCACACAACTCTCTAATAAGTTCATTCCTCATTTTATTAATTCTTCTCACACCTAGCATGCCCCTAAGATTGTCCATCTGAACACATTGAACTTTAGATCTATACTTCTTATTCCAGACCATAGTCTCACTACCATACAATAACACAGGTAACAACATACCCTCATGTAAGACTCTAGCGCACTCGAGACTTAGTCCCTTTACATTCACCAACGATTTAATTGCACCAGCAACCTTCCTGCCATTCACAACTTTCCTACTACACTCTGCATCATCAGTTCCCTTCTCATCCAACACATACCCTAAATATTTAAACTCGGACACTTGTTCCGGCTTCTCACCATCTAACATAACTTCTGAGGACTGTCCTCACTCACAACCATAACCTTACTCTTATCTCGTTTACTTTCAAACCTCTCCTTTTACACACCCTACTAAATCTCTCTACCAATCCTCTCAAACTCTCTTCAGATTCGCCACACAGAACCAAATCATCCGCATATAATAGGTAGGGCACCCTCCACTCATCTCCATTCTCCATCATTCTAACACCATTTCCTGCCATCCCCACCTCGAATTCTTTCATAACCCCATCCATATACATATTTATTATTATTTTAGTTATTTATGATTATTTCTTTATTTCATCTTTTTATTTATTTGATATTTATTATTATTTACCTATTTATTGCACAGTATAAATGTAATATTTCTACTGTTTATTATTTATATTACATACATGATTTATTATTATTCATTTATTCTTATTTTTTTATTTACTTATTTTTATTTATTAATATTTATATATTTATTTATCAATTTTCCATATGTCTGTACACTGTGGTTTTCTGTCCTATGATATTTGTCTCTAAATTGTCCTTAAAAAATATTGTGCTAGCTTGACGGACATGTGTCATGTTGCGTGTTTCCAGTAAGGCAGGCATTGCTTTAACTCCTGGTAATATGGTCATGGTTCGGTTTCCTGTAAATCTTTACCACGTTGCTCAAGATGCTCACTGGGTCATGTCAATGACAATTATGCCAATGACTCTTATTATTATTTTTGTAAGGGGAACCACTGCCCTAATTCTAAGTCCTGTAAGTTTATATAAATGCCTTGCGGACCACTCGTGAACTCTTGTGGCATGCTTTAAGGGAATTGAATCCTCTTACTCGTGTTTGCCGCTCCCTCAACAATTCAATCCATAATTTCCAGTGTTCCCTCAGGTATCTACTTCTCCAGCATGGCCTCCTCCAGCAGTCGTATGCAGTCGTATGCTAGTGTACCTCCTTTGATGGGTCACAATCATGCAACCTCATCTTTGACCCAGGTAGCTGGCCCACCAGCAGTGCTATCCTCTACAAAGGGCCCCCCCTCATCCTCCGGTTCGTTTTCCTGGGTCCTTGTGGAATTCTGTCCTGGCGAACACCCGGGGTCCATCTGGCCCAGAATATCAGGAGATATCCCATGATGGTTCTGTAAGGATCTCTTTGGTACACAATGTTCCGCAGCATCACCTCCCATCCACGCATCCTTCTTTGGGATCATCAGTTTCCAAATTTCCCATCTTATCAGGCAAGTGGTTCATTTCTATCAGCATATTCTCAGCTTTCATGTCCTTGGTTTCTTCTCTCATTTTCCACAATGGACTCCTCTAACCTTGTCTTGTGGAATTGTAGATCCTTGTTCCCAAAATTGGGCATCTTTAAAAATTATGTTGCTACAACTTCCCAACAATTTTGGGTCTGTAGACCCTGGATGCAGCCCTAAATACACCCCAATAGTAGGAGGATATACCTTTTTCAGGAAGGACAGAGGAATCTGTTGAGGGGGGGGTGGTTTTCCTCCATATCTTACAGAATACCATTGATTTGATGCTCCAGAGAGCTGTCTTTGAGGTTTCTGGCAGTGAGAGTTGCCTTTGCATTGGGCTGGGTGTCTCTACTGTTATGTTATAATCCCGGAAGAAATTTGGCATTAACGGAGCTTCAACACTATATTCGTCATTTGCCCCTCCCTGCTTTGTTCATTGGGGTTTTAATCTCCACCACAATATTTGAGAACCTACTCTCCCTCGTGGGGGATGCAATAAATCTGAAGTTTCTATATTCACTTTCTTGTCCTTTCCCCGTCATTTTTCAGTATTAACCCCTCCTGGATTGGTTACAAGAGTGGATTCCTATTGTGGTAGGACCTCTACTCTTGATTTGGTTATTGGGAGTGGTTTCTTCTTGCATGCTGATGTTATTGCAGGACCTCACTTGGGTAGTGACCATTATTCGATCCATATTAATCTTCCTCAAAGGGTGCAACCCCTACGACAACTCCGCCCACTCACTTGAAAGTTCCATACCTCTTAGGATAAATTAGAACAGTAGTGGTCAAACCTCTCCTGGGGATGCAGTTGGTACTTTGGAGGATTGGACTCAAGCTTTGTGACACCCTAGTATCAGTGTTTCTGCTGCCAACTTGTTTCTTTCCTCCTACCAGGAGGTAGTACCCAGGAGACCCTAGGGCTTTATTGGGTGGAGCCGAGTGTGAGGATGTCTTAAAGAAACGGAATAGAGCCACAATATTTGACGTATGTTTCCTACCAATGGAAGCAGCCTTGCTCCTGAGTAGGTTAGCAGCCAAGTGCAAGAGGTTTCATTTGAAATGTAAAAGGGATACCTGGAACAAACGGAGAGCCAAGCTATCTTTTACTAACCCGGACTCAAGAACTTGGTCCCTGTTGAAGAGTATGACAACAGCCTATGTCCCACAATCATTCCCCTCACTCGGAATGGGGGTCTCCTGCTCCATAACCTGGAGAAGGCTGAGTTGTTTGCTGATCATTATGAGCAGGTCTTCCGACCTGGGGCCCCCTTACCCAGCAGTGCTGCCCTTGCTGCCTATATACAGAACTCCAAACTAGACCCTCCTACTTTCCTGGGATGCAAGTTTACGGCTCATGTGGGAATTTTTTTCAGGGAATGCGACTTTCTTAGAGTGGTTACATTTCAAATGAAGTTTAAATTATATATATAGATATATATATATATATATATATATATATATATATATATATATATATATATATATATATATATATATATATATATATATATATATATATATATATATATATATATATATATATATATATATATATATATATATATAATATATAATATATATATATAATATATATATATATATACTCTTTATATATATAATAATAATAACCTTATATATATATATATATATATATATATATATATATATAACTATTTATATATATATATATATATATATAAATATATATATATATATATATATCTATATATATATATATATATATATATATATATATATATATATATATATATATATATATATATATATATATATATATATATATATATATATATATATGGCAGGAGAAATAACGAGAGATGTGGGCGAAGGAAGAAAAAGTTATTTAAGATGGCGAAGGCGTATAGAAAACAAAAAGCGTAACTAGAAATATAAAAGATAGAAACGGAGAGATTCTTGTGAGACCAGATGAAAGAAATGATAGATGGACCGAATACTATGAAGATCTGCTAAATGTAGAATACAGGGAACAAGAGGAAGAAGCTGCAGAGGAGAGGAGGAGAGGAGGAGAGAAGGAGAGGAGGAGAGAAGAAGAGAAAAAGAGAAATAGAAGAATATGAGGAGGCTATAAAAAAGGATGAAGAAGGGGTAAAGCCCCATGAGAGGATGGAGTGGCTGTGGAGTTGGTGGTGGAGGGAGGAGAGGAGCTGAGAGGGAGAATCATCAGTTTGATGAACAAGTGTTGGAGAGAGGGAAAGGTGCCGGAAACGTGGGGCAAAGCAATAATAATATCGATATATAAAGGTAAAGGAGATGCAGGAAGCTGTAATAATTATAGAGGCATTTCACTGATGGACCATCTGACGAAAATATACGAAAGAATATTGGAAAGGAGGTTGAAAGAGAAGGTAGAGCCGAGACTCGGAGAAGAGCAGTACGGGTATAGAAGAGGAAGAGGAACGACGGACCTCTTATTCACACTGAGAATGGTCTCGGAGAAGATGCTGGAATATGGCAAGAGATTCTTTGTTGCGTTCATCGATCTGCAAAAGGCATTTGATTCGGTGTCAAGGAAAAAGCTCTTGAGAGCTATGGTGTGAAGGGTAGATTAAAGAAGGCAATAGAAAGTATATATGAGAAATGCAGTTGTAATGTTAGAACTGAGTGCGAGAACGATAGATGGTTTGAGGTGAAAACAGAAGTGAAGCAGGGGAGTATTTTATCGCCACTGCTGTTTATATTATATTGAACGTGGTGATAAGAGGAGAAAGTGAAGAGAGACTGGGAGGGGGTGAAAGGGACATAATTTGCATATGCGGACGATCCTGTGGCATGTTGGAGCGATAGAGAGGAGACGATTCGAGAGGTTTTAGAGTTGTTTGCGGAGGAGTTGGAGGGAGCAAGGATGAAGACGAACGAACAGAAAGGCGCGGGATTAACCTTCTCCCTTAGGAAGTGAAGGGTAGGGATGAGGGATGATGGTGAGAGGAAGGGATAGAGTGAAGGCGGTAAATACTGCAATTATCTCGGAGGGTGTTTTAGCAGAGGAAGTGGAGAGGAGATTACGCGAAGAATGGAAAAGTATGGATTAGTTATGAAAGCTGTATACCCCATGAGATATAGAAACGTCGGAATAGAAGTTAAAATAGTGATTTTTAACAGTATACTGACTCCAAAATGTTGTACGGAGCGGAAACATGGACAACAACGAGAAGAGAGGGAGAGTAGAATACAAGCGGCGGGGATGAGGATATTAAGAACTATGATGATTGGAAAAGAGTAGGAGAGACAAAGAATAAGAAATGAAGTAATTAGAGAAGATATAAGGGTGAAGAAGATGATACTGAATGGATGTGGGGAGAGTGAGATGGTGGGGACATCTGGAAAGGATGGAGCAGGAGAGAATGCCAAAAAGAAGATGGGAATGGACACCAGAGGGCAGAAGGCCAAGGGGAAGACCGAAGAAGAGATGGGCGGAGTCGGTGGAGGACTCTCTGGAAAGATGTCAGCTACCAAGAAATGAGTGCTGAAGAGAGAGGAATAGTACAGGAGGGATGTCTGGAAAGATGAGTTACTGAGCTGATAGGAATGAAGAATCCTTCTTGAGAGAAGAAAAAGAAATATATATATATATATATATATATATATATATATATATATATATATATATATATATATATATATATATATATATATATATATATATATATATATATATATATCTCATATATATAAAACAAATAATAATAAAAGCGTGAAATGGTATTTAATAAAATTATATATATATATATATATATATATATATATATATATAATAATAATATATATATATATATATATATATATATATATATATATATATATATATATATATATATATATACTATATATATATTTATAAATATATTTAAGTACTTACCATCGTTTTATAAGGTCAATTTCAGTTTCCTTGCTTTTTGACTGAGGTGATTCAAAATATTTTCATTGCTGACTTCTGTGCTGAGATCTCGATGAATTGACAGTAAGGCAAGACCTGTAATGCGATCCTCTCCAACACTATTCCCTAAATACGTTTTCAGACGCTTTAATGTCGAAAGGTTCTTTCTACTGTTGTGGTGGATACAGGCAATATTACTGCTAAGATATTCAGGAGTAGCAATGTTAGGAAACCTCCTCTTGTCACATTTAGCCAAAGCACCGATCGTTTTCGTTTTCTAACAGCCATTTACGCTGCTAGATACACCACTCTCCTTTAGTGTATCCTCCTTGAGGGTCTGGAAGGTCGTCTTTATATAAGAGGATTCTTTTTTCAATATGCTAAGGTACATTGTACTTTTCTGGTAAAATATACTGAGGTGAAATGATAGTGGTTTCAGAGAGAAATCGATCAGTCAACGAAAAAGTCAGATCATCAATAAACGGAATAAAAACTGAGATGAGGTAATATGATTCGGGATCTGATGTAGGCACATTACAACGATGTTTCTGGAACTTCATAGTTCTTGGAATTGTTATTTCAATACCTAAGCTGTTGCATACATTTTTAGCTTGTGTAAATATGGTTTTAAACTCTGTGTCTGCATTTTGTCTATCTTTTTCGAAGTTGAATAATGTCTTTCACTAAGTTTATTGCACTGACAATGTCCAAATGGACACTCTGTAACTGTTTTGACAAGGTGTAGGTTATTCCAAGAAATTTACTTAAAACGTATATTGTTATTATAAAATTTTAATTACTGATTGAATTTAACAACGAAGTAGCTTTCTGTGATAATTCACCAGGCCATTCTTTTATTTCTTCCAATGACGCAAGTATTGTCTCAAGAGTCTCTTTAAAAAGGAAAACCGCTTTGTACCGTTCACACCATCTGATCGCACATCTTTGATCCTCTTGTTATTTTGGGTTCTAGAAAACTTTTTATTTTATCTTCCAAAAGTTTTGTGCGCTTCTGACTCGATCGAAAAAAAAGTGCATATTTCAGAGATGAATCCTAAGACGTTTCGAATTACCTGAATTTTAGAAGAGTCTGAGAGACATAGATTTAAACAATGTGCTACACAGTGTGTATAGAGCTTTAGGATACTCATTCCGAATAACAGATTGCACTCCTCGGAATTCGCCTCTCATGGAAGAGGCTCCATCATATCCTTAGCTTCTTAAATTTTCGAGTTTTAAACCAAGATAGCAGAGTCTCTCCAAATTACATTTGCCAATGCTTTCCCTGAGATATCATAAACCAAGACAAATGGTAAAAATCTCTCTTAAGGTAAAGAATTATCACCTCCATCACCACCAATAACGTACCTTACACAAAATGAAAGCTGTTATGTTTGGGAAATATCCATTGTTTCATCAGCTAACACTGAAAAAAATTTACCTTACACAAAATGAAAACTGTTCTGTTTGGGAAATATCCATTGTTTCATCAGCTAACACTGAAAAAAAAATATTTTTATTAACTTCTTCCACTATTTTCCTTTGTATAAGCTGACTAAATGACTGTAATATTTCATTCCGTATCATCGGACTCTTATACATTGAATTTTTGGACGATAGAAGTAAGTGGTTGTTCAAAACCTCCATTTGCTCGAAACTTAAGAAGGCTTCTAAAATTTCCGTCATTTTCAGCTGGAGTTGATAGTTCAATAATTCCAGAGTCATTTGAGCCCCTTAATGCAAGACCTTGCTGGCCACATAAACGTATAGTTTCAATTATTGGTAAAAGTTTTTCTTATTTTTCTTCACATTTTCCTTATTTTGAGTGTCCAGTTGTTTGACTATGCTTTAGATTTGTTTCTAAATAAGAGCTTCAATATTATCTTATATATATATATATATATATATATATATATATATATATATATATATATATATATATATATATATATATATATATATATATATATTTATATATATATATATATATATATACTTTCTCTTTCTCTATGTTTTAGTTTGTTTTTCTGAAAAATTGCATTCAGTGAATTTCAGGGGCTGCCGCCTCCGTGGCTACGCCCCTGGTACAATTTTACGGCTCCGAATTGAATCGTGCTTTGTCCTCCCTCCCTAATAGCTAAGAAAAATTCCTCAGGTCTAGTTGATTATTCCAAATTTCTACATCTTTCCTCTGATTCTAAGGACACTCTCTTGAACCTCTACAATGCTGGCTGGTCTCAGGGTATAGTCCCCTTGCAATGGAAGTTATCAGTTATCCTTCCATTTTTTAAACCGAATAGGGACTCCTCTACCCCCAAAGGCTATCGTGCTATTCAATTGCTTTCCTGCAATGGTAAGCTCTTGGAGAGAATGGTATAGGCTTGATTGCGTTGGTGGCTGGAATCTTTTTCTCTGCTCTTTCCCATCCAGTATGGTTTTCGGCCTAGTGTGGATACCACTGACTATCTTCTGACCCTAGAGCACATTATCTTTACAAGTTTTCATAATAAAAGTATACCTTGGTTTTATTTTTTTGATTTGGAAGCAGCATTTGATTCCGTCTCACATATGGGCCTCTTATATAAGTTAGCCTGTTTGGAACTCAAGGAACATCCATTGTGATGGTTTCATAGCTTTCTATAGATGAATGAGAAGACGTTGAAGTCGTAGATGTAGCATCCTGGAGAATGGGTGAATTCACAAACCAAGTCATCTACAAAAGCACTAAAACCCTCATTTGGTCCCAGCTTAAGAGAGGAAAGGTGGGGATCATGAATGAAAATGATTCTCGACAGTTTAAGAGCAACAACTTATCTTTGGATTTTTCATGAAATGTATCTTAAGCTTACTCCTCCACTTTAGTAAATAATCAAATATAACGATGAAATGTATAAAAAAAATTTAAATACAACTGGAGTGATGAATAAAAAAGGTATATAAGGAAATGGGGTGTCTTGTGTGTCGCATTGGATCCCAGTACAGAACCTTTCACATCTCTTTCTATAAGGGCCTTAAGGGAGAAAGGGCTGAACCATCTCAAAAGTGTTGAGTTGCGGACAACAGTACGTATGGGTTATAATGGGAGTAAGGAGGGGGGGGGGCGAAGTAATGCAACATGAAATGAGAACGGGTAATGCTAGAGAAATCATAAGTGGGGAATAGCTAACTGAAATGAGTAAAAGTATGCTTCTTTGCAGACATCTTAAAGGGATATCTGAAAGAATAAGAAAGACCTTTGAACCCAGAGACAAAAGGAGGCAAGAAAAAGAACAAACTTTTGGCTGAATGGACACCTCCACCACTTACTACATAAGAAGAAGAAAAAAAAACATTCGCAATTTAACGAGAGAGAGAGAGAGAGAGAGAGAGAGAGAGAGAGAGAAAAAAGGAAGCCTATCGAGAATGAAAATAAAAAAAAATTGTTTATAAAATTTATAAAAATACAAACAAATTCGCTTATATATAAAAATACTAATAATAGGTAACGAGTTTATTTATAGCACCGGTTAAAGACTGAATAAAAAATACACTAACCTAATTTCTCACTATTATATCACTGCATTTATATTTTGAACAATAACATGTTTAATAATAATAATAATAATAATAATAATAATAATAATAATAATAATAATAATAATAATAATAATAATAATAATAATAATAATAATAACAATAAAATTCGTATACAATATGGAATCAACATTGCTTTTCCAATAGCATACAAATATAAGTAATAGGAACTCTTCTAAATACATATGAAAATAACGAAACAAAATAATAATTGAAATTGAAAGAATATTCCTTTTCAAATAATGCACAAAATAATAATTAAAATCAGCAAATTCATTGTTATATTATTAATCTTTTTAGAATAAATTCAATTCCTTGGGCTTGGACAGACCTTTTGTTTAATTTTTTTTTTGAATAATATAGCATAACAATTAAAGTTTGACAGCAATTAGGTACATTATATGAGCTTAGTTTGAACCCTCCTCTCCTTCCGTAAGGGTGTCTGTCTCCATTTTGTTGTTTAATACCGAAGCATCGACCTCTTCAACGGATCTGCAGGAACCGGGCCAGACAAACACTAATTTTGACGCATACCAGTATTTAAAGTTTCCTAATGCTTTCCTCAATGTTAAGCAGAATCCTTTGGAGGCTGGTATTAATGGATATTCCGGAAGATCTAATATATATATATATATATATATATATATATATATATATATATATATATATATATATATATATATATATATATATATATATATATATATATATATAGATATATATATTGATATATATATATATATATATATATATATATATACATATATATATATATATATATATATAACTTCCTTTTAACGTTCTTAATCCCCTTATTAGAGGGGGACTACGGAAATCGAACTTTAAGGCCGGCTATCCCAAGCCTGTTGCCACCAAGTGTTCGCAGCCGAGTTTTTAATTCTTGTCTCCAGGAAGGTAAAGCTCAGACTGCTAAACGGAGGACCTGAACCAAAGCTTCACTCTCGCACATGAGAGTCGGCGAGTCAACCTCCTAACGCCGCGAGGCGTTATTATATTATATATATATATATATATATATATATATATATATATATATATATATATATATATATATATATATATATACTATATATATATATATATATATATATATATATATATATATATATATATAGATTATATATATAGATATATAAATATATTTATATATATATATATATATATATATATATATATATATATATATATATATATATATATATATATATATATATATATATATATATATATATATATATATATATATATATATATATATATATATATATATATATATATATATCATCCACCTTCTCTCTCCAAGACTAGGGGTAGGTGCGTGACATGCACCGAAAACAGAAAAGTAGTAGAACAATATGACCCAAGTAAAAAAAAAGCCCAGCCTTACCGCCCCTTTTATACTTTTCAGTGAGAATTTGTCGCAGTCAGGAAATCAACCCTAGAGCTTCAAGGGACCGCGACGGACCCTCACTATGGCATCTCGTCAATGTAGATTTCATCCCTTGGCCCAGGTGGGCCACAACCATACCCCCTCACAAAACCCTGACATTCACTCCTATTTTGTACCTTTCTTCTCGCCTCTGCCAAACTCTCATTTCTCTCCTCCAGGCATTCCTTTACTGACTCAACCCACTTTTTCTTCGGTCTCACAGCCGGTCGATTCCCAGCACACTCACCAATACAAATCCGCTTAACCAACCGACTATCAATATGAACAAACCATCTTAATGTACTTTCATTTATTCTCTCATTTACCCATTTCTTCACACCACCCAACTCTCTAATACGTTTATTATTCATTTTATCAACTCTTCTCACACCTAACACGCCACTAAGATTGTCCATCTGAACACATTGTACTATAGATCTATAACCCTTATTCCAGACCATTGTCTCACTACTAAACATTAACACAGTAACAACATACCCTCATATTAGACCCTAGCGCACTCAAAACTTAGTCCCTTTACAACCAACTTCCTACAATTCACAATTTTCCTACTACACACTGCATCACCCGTTACCTTTTCATACAACATATATACTAAATATTTAAATTCAGACACTTGTTCCAGCTGCTCACCATCAAACATAACTTCACACCGAGGACTGTCCTCACTCACAACCAAAACCTTACTTTTATCTACGTATACTTTCAAACCCCTCCTTTTACACACCCTGCCAAATCTCTCTATAAATCCTCTCAAATTCTCTTCAGATTCGCCCCACAAAACCAAATCATCAGCATATAATAGGTAGGGCACCCTGCGCTCTCTTCCATTCTCCATCATTCTAGCACCATCTCCTGCCACCTCTAATACTTTTATATATATATATATATATATATATATATATATATAAATATATATATATATATATATGCTATATATATATATATATATATATATATATATATATATATATATATATGATGGTGCAAGAAGGAATAGGTATTTTGGGGATAAGGTTATTAGTAAAAAGGAGGGAATGGGTATAGTGAAAAGTTGAAGAATGAAGCTAAATCTGCAGGTATAGATGATAAAGTACTGGTGAAATGATCAAGAACGGAGGCGAGATCTCGTGATTGATTGGATTTGGAAGTTGTAATAAAGCGTTTATGGAGGGTATAGTTTCCAAGGATTGGAGGAGAGCAGTAGCCAAATACCCTTATATAAGGGTAAGGGGAAAAGGGGAACTGTAGAAATTATAGGGGAATAAGTTTTATTGAGTGTTGTAAGGAGTATATGCTATTTTGGTTGAAAAGAGTACGTCAGTAAAGGGACCGACCGGGGCGGGAATTTTGCCGGGGCCGGGGCTGCTCTATTTGGCCAGGGCCGGTTGCTTAAAATTAGAAAGTAGCAAGTCAAAAAATACTAAAAATTCCTTTAAAACTTAGGATGAAATTAAAATTTAATTTCAATTAATTAATAATTTTAATTATAGGAATACATATAATTAATTCAATTAAATAAATATTGAAAGAAATTTTGAGAAAATAATTGATTTTCTAGAAGAATAAGTTGTATTATATATATATATATATATATATATATATATATATATATATATATAATATATATATATATATATATATATATATATATATATATATATATATATATATATATATATATATATATATATATATATATATATATATATATATATATATATATATATAAAAGAACAAAGTAATTTAAAACCACTAAGAAATAAACAGGGATATTAAAATTTCTTTAAAAAAATTAAGAAGTTTACGTTTCGAGACTTTAACGCAGTCTCCTCCTCAGAACTAACAATGAAAATAAAATAAATAAATGAAAATAATTTTATTTTCATTGTTAGTTCTGAGGAGGAGACTGCGTTAAACAAGTAAAAGAACAAAAGGCGACAAAAAATTGATTCACTTTGTTTAAGATGATGTTAAGAATTTAGTTTTTTCAGATAAGTATCTTCTTGTAATTTGATCAAAATTAAAAAATCCCTCAGATATATTGAAATTACACTTAGTAGAAATGAAAAAAGATTCCAGTAATTGATTTAGATTTTTATCTGTAGATTTAAATAAAAATGTTGCGCCTTCCCAATTGACGATATGATCATTTTGAGATAAATGCCTAAAAATGGCATTACTCTCGTTCCTCTTCTAACTTCACGCTTTATGTTGATCTAATCTAACCTTGAGGGTCTTTAAAGTTCCACTTAAAATAAGGTTCGCACATGAGAAACAATGAATCATATAAACTCCACAGCCACTTCAATTTAAATTATTATTTTAATTAAAATTTGTGAAAGAGTATCAGAAAACTAAAAACAATTTTTATATCAAATAAACGATTAAGCATAAACTTGATGTCAAGAAGTTGAGGTGAAAAAGGGATGACTTTAATATTTTCAGATATGCAGGGATTGTGTTCCCTCAACCCCCAAAAACTAGAGTAAGCATGTTTATATTTTCGATAAATTAAAAAATTGGGATAGGCTAATTTTTCGAAAGTTCGAAAGATATAATCAATTTCTTGTTTAAGATTTTCAGGATCACAGTAGTTGAAAGATCTTAAAAACATGTTAAAAATAATATTATTTTTAATGTAGAGAGGATGAGAGGAAAAAAATGAAGCAATTGGTTAGTATGTGTGGGTTTATGATAAACTTTAAATGATAAAAGAGTTCCAGTTTGTATTATTAAAATGTCTAAAAAAGGAATGCATATATCATAGGTAAACTTGATAGTTGGGGTTAATTATTAATTTGTAATAAAAATCGATCAAATGGAAAAGAAGTAGGTACTATGGTAATGACGTCATCAACATATCTTTTCCATGAAATTACTTGAGAATATAGGGGGGCCTGTGGAAGGAGTCTGGTTTCAAAATATTCCATATATAAATTGGCTAAGATAGGACTCAAACTACCACCCATACTTGCACCAAATATTTGTCGATAAAAATTATTATGAAAAGTAAATACATTTTGGGACATACAAATTTGTAAACAATTAATAAATTTGGGTATGGGAATAGGGACCATATGAGGTAACAAAAAATTGGACAAAAATTCCAAAAGTTGTGGAATAGGAACATTGGTAAACAGACTAGTAACGTCAAAACTAGTTAAACAATGATTAAAAGGAATGAATCTGCCTATTTTGTCTATAAAGTCCTTGGCATTTTTTATATGTGTGGAAGATACTGTGCCTAATAAGGGAGAGAGAAAAGAGGCCAGCCACTTATTTAATTTAGAAAAAAACATCATTTCGCGCAGATATAATAGGTCTAAATGGGACACCTTAACATCATAAAAAAAGTGAATCAATTTTTTGTCGCCTCTTGTTCTTTTACTTGTATATAATTTTACTTTTTATTTTTAGTTTTATTAATTTTGTTAAAATTAATTTTATTTGATTATTGGTTTTGAGGGGCCGCTGTTAAGGTCTCGGAGGAGTAAACTTCTTAATATTTTAAAGAAATTTTAATATCCCTGTTTATTTCTTAGTGGTTTTAAATTACTTTGTTCTTTACATTAATAGAGTTTGAGTTGAAGTAAAAACTCTTTAAATTTATTTATTTATATATATATATATATATATATATATATATATATATATATATATATATATATATATATATATATATATATATATATATATATATATATATATATATATATATATATATATATATATATATATATATATATATATATATATATATATATATATTTTTTTTTTTTCTTTCTTTATCTTCCTTTATTTTCCCAAGAATGGGAGTAAGTTGCGTGACGAGCATCGGAAAAGAAAAGCAGTAGAAGAGCATGACATAAGTCGAAAAGAAAGCCCAGCCTTACCGCCCCCTCAGTACCATTAATTAGTGAGAACTCATCGCAGTCAGAAAATCCACCCTAAAGCTTCATGGGACAGCGATGGACCCTCACTATGGTAGATCGTCAATGTAAGGGTTCATCCCTTGGCCCAGGTGGGCCACAACTATACCCCCTCACAATCCCCCGCCATTCACTCCTGTTATACACCTTTCTTCTCGCCTCTACCAAACTCACATTTCTCTCCTACAGACATTCGTTCACCGACTCAATCCACTTTCTCTTCGGTCTCCCAGCCGGTCGGTTCCCAACACACTCGCCACTATACATCCACTTAACCAACCGACTATCATTCATCCTTTCCACATGACCAAACCATCTCAACATACTTTCATTTATTCTCTCATTTAATCCTCTCTCCACCACAACACATCTCTCTAATAAGTTCATTCCTCATTTTATTAATTCTTCTCAAACCTAGCATGCCCCTAAGATTGTCCATCTGAACACATTGAACTTTAGATCTATACTTCTTATTCCAGACCATAGTCTCACTACCATACAATAACACAGGTAACAACATACCCTCATGTAAGACTCTAGCGCACTCAAGACTTAGTCCCTTTACATTCAGCAACGATTATTGCACCAGCCACCTTCCTGCCATTCCACAACTTTCCTACTACACTCACCATCATCCGTTCCCTTTTCGTCAACACATACTCAATATTTAAGCTCAGACACTTGCTCCAGCTGCTCACCATCTAACATAACTTCACACTGAGGACTGTCCTCACTCATAACCATAACCTTACTCCTATCTACGTTCACTTTCAAACCCCTCCTTTTACACACCCTGCCAAATCTCTCTACCAATCCTCTCAAACTCTCTTCAGATTCGCCACACAGAACCAAATCATCCGCATATAATAGGTAGGGCACCCTCCACTCATCTCCATTCTCCATCATTCTAACACCATTTCCTGCCATCCCCACCTCGAATTCTTTCATAACCCCATCCATATACAAATTAATAACCAAGGAGACTAACACATACACTGTCTCACTCCGCTATTAATCTAAACTAATCACCATTGACACCATTTATTCTTACACGCTTCACTATCGTCATACATGCTTTTGATTCCATTCAGAAGCCTACCACCAACACCATATATCACTAATACCTGCCATAAAGCTTCCCTATTAACTCTCTCATACGCCTGTTGTAAATCCATAAAACCTAAATATAATTTATTCTTCTTCTCCCTCATTTTCTCAATCATTTGTTTCAATGTAAAGATTTGATCCACACATCCTCTACCACTCCTAAACGCACCTTGTTCTTCACCAATCAGTCCCTCAGTCACTCGACGCACTCTTTCGACCAAAATACCAACATATACCTTCCCTACAACACTCAATAAACTTATTCCCCTATAATTTCTACAGTTCCCCTTTCTCCCTTACCCTTATATAAGGGTACTATTACCGCTCTCCTCCAATCCCTTGGAACTATACCCTCCATAAACGCTTTATTACACAACTTCCAAATCCAATCAATCAGCATCTCGCCTCCGCTCTTGATCATTTCACTAGTAATTTCATCTATACCTGCAGATTTACCATTCTTCAACTTTCTCACTCTACCCATTACCTCCTCCTTACTAATAACCTCATCCCAAAATACCTATTCCTTCTTGTACCATCAAACCCACACACATTCACTAACACCTCATCATTACTGTTAATATTGTGCAGATTTTCGAAATGTTCTTTCCACACTCCCCTCACATCCATTTCATCAGTTACAAAAGCACAATCCCTATTCATTATTCTAAGCAGATTCCCCTTATTCTCATTCTTAACCTTTCGCGCTTCCTTCCAGAAGAGCTTCCTATTCCCTTGTAAGTCCCCATTCATCCTCCTTCCAAACTGTTCATTTACCTCTTGTTTTCTCCTACGTATGCACCTTTTAGTATTTCTTTTTTCCTCCTTATATAATTCCAAGCATCTTTCTTTTGAAACTTCATCATTTGCTTTTAGTACATTCAACCACGCTTCTTTTTTACTTTTAACCGCTTGCATCACCTCTTCATTCCATCACTCACTGTTAACATTCTTACTTCCTACTTTAGCACATCCACACACTTCCTTTGCACTACTAACAATTGCTTCCTTCATTTGCCCCCAGATTTGTTCAGTATCAACTTGTTCACATTCAACCGATTTACTAGCAAGCACTCTTACATACTTATCATGATCGTCTTGCTCACTTACTCACTCTTAATTTACCTACTTCCTTTCCATTATCACCTTCCTCTCCATCAAGCCCCTAGCTTAATTTTGCATAGAACAACATAATGATCCGATAATCTCATTTCCTAATCCCTCACTGATTTAACATCAACACGTACTTCAACATCTCCTTCTTCAACAACACAAAATCAATCATACTTTTCACTTCGATACCATCTCTACTAGGGATCTAGAATCGGGCCGGAACCTCATGTGTTAAAAGAAAGTATTACTTACCTCTCTCTTCACAGAAATAAATCACCTTCCTACCATTCTCATTTTTCTCCCGCCCTCAAAACCACCTGTTATACCATCCCTTTTTGATCACATATCCAACCATTCAGGTCCCCAACACTATCAACTGAAGCTCCTACTCACCCCCATCCAGAACATCATTCAGATTCTCAAAGAATCGCTCTCTTCAACGTTTCCCTCAGATGGACCATACGTCACAACCACACATACCTTGACCTTTTCAGACTTAAATTTAACCATTAGAATTCTAGGACTCACACACACAAAGTCTACCATGGCTTTGTACCACAGGTCACTCATCAAAATTGCAACTCCTTCTCTCCCTCTCTCATTCTCTTCCCCACCAGCACGCACTTACATTTCACACCCACACCACTCAATTTCACCTTTTCCTTTTATCTTTGTTTCAGTCACAGCGAGCAAATCAAATTGCCCTTTCTAAATACATCCATCACCTCTCTCCTCTTCTCCTCAACATTTATTCCTCTGACATTCCATGTACCCATACGATTCATACAATTTCTCGAAAATTAGAGGTCGTTTACTCCATCACGACCATCGAGGCAAGCATCAGCATTCCTAGCAAGAGATAGGTGGGTGGTGGGCAGCCAACCCAACTACCACCGCCCCTTAGTCGATTTCACGACACGCAGGACATACGATGTGGGCAATTCTTTCCCCCACACACAGGGATGAGTAGTAGGGATGTCTGTAAGGTGTTATCTAGAAGTGGGGTGTGTACTTTAATCATGTGTATATGATATGTGGATAAATGGTGGTTAGTAATATGTTGCCTGGAGGATGAGTGTGTGAAAGAATTTGAACGCAAAAGAGAAAGACGCACCATTAAAAATGGGAGGTAATTTCATCGCATCGAGTATGCGTGTACTCTCCCTCTATATATATATATTTATTTCCTTTTCCGAATTCGTTTGATATATCAAATTTCGAATATTTTTATGTTAAAAACTCGGAAAAATTATAATTTGGCCTCAATTTTAATTTGAAATCATAGTAAAAATGTTTATATATTTTGCATCAATTTATAACAAAGGAGTAATGGAATTAAAATATATATTTTTATTTTGTTTGATTTAACACTCTATTATTTAGTGTAAATTTACAGTTAACCCGGTAGGGAAACCCAGTTTTCTGATTTTGGCCAGGGCCGAAGGGTTGGCCAGGGCCAGGGCCCCGGTCTATTCCTAACGTCGAGTGACTGAAGGACTGATTGGTGAAGAACAAGGTGCGTTTAGGAGTGGTAGAGGATGTGTGGATCAAATCTTTATATTGAAACAAATGATTGAGAAAATGAGGGAAAGGAAGAATAAATTGTATTTAGGTTTTATGGATTTGCAACAGGCGTATGATAGAGTTAATAGGGAAGCGTTATGGCAGGTGTTAGTGATATATGGTGTTGGTGGTAGGCTTCTGAATGGAATCAAAAGTATGTATGACGATAGTGAAGCGTGTGTAAGAATAAATGGTGTCAATGGTGATTGGTTTAGGATTAATAGCGGGTGAGACAGGGTTGTGTTATGTCTCCTTGGTTATTCAAATTTGTATATGGATGGGGTTATGAAAGGAATTCGAGGTGGGGATGACAGGAAATGGTGTTAGAATGATATGGAGAATGGAGATGAGTGGAGGTGCTACCTATTATATGCGGATGATTTGGTTCTGTGTGGCGAATCAGAGAGTTTGAGAGGATTGGTAGAGATTTGGCAGGGTGTGTAAGGAGGGTTTGAAAGTAAACGTAGATAAGGTAAGGTTATGGTTGTGAAATTGAGGACAGTCCTCAGTGTGAAGTTATGTTAGATGGTGGCTTAGCTGGAACAAGTGTCTGAGTTTAAATATTTAGGTATGTGTTGGATGAGAAGGGAACGGATGATGCAGAGTGTAGTAGGAAAGTTGTGAATGGCAGGAAGGTTGCTGGTGCAATTAAATCGTTGGTGGATGTAAAGGGACTAAGTCTTGAGTGCGCTAGGGTCTTAATGAGGATATGTTGTTACCTGTGTTATTGTATGGTAGTGAGACTATGGTCTGGAATAAGAGTATAGAATCTAAAGTTCAATGTGTTCAGATGGACAATCTTAGGGGCATGCTAGGTGTGAAGAATTAATAAAATTGGGAATGAACGTATTAGAGAGTTGTGTGGTGTGAAGAAAGGGGTAAATGAGAGAATAAATGAAAGTATGTTGAGATGGTTTGGTCATGCGGAAAGGATGGATGCTAGTCGGTTGGTTAAGCGGATGTATAGTGGTGAGTGTGTTGGGAACCGACCGGTTGGGAGACCGAAGAAAAAGTGGTTTGAGTCGGTGAACGAATGTCTGAGAAGGAGGAAAAATGTGAGTTTAACTGAGGCGAGAATAAGGTGCATAATAGGAGTGAATGGCGGGGTTTTGTACGGGGGCATGGGGTTGTGGCCCACCTGGGCCAAAGGGATGAACCCACTTACATTGACGATTTACCATAGTGAGAGTCCGTCGCGGTCCCATGAAGCTATAGGGTTGATTTTCTGTCTGTGACGAGTTCTCACTAATTAATGGTTCAGAGGGGGGGTAAGGCTGGGCTTTCCTTTCGACTTTTTGTCATATTCTTCTACTGCTTTTTCTTTTCCGATGCATGACACGCACCTTTCCCCCGGGTCCCAAGGGGAAGAGAAAGAAAGAAAGAACGAAATATATATATATATATATATATATATATATATATATATATATATATATATATATATATATATATATATATATATATATATATATATATATATATATATATATATATATATAATAACTCTATATATATATATATATATATATATATATATATATATATATATATATATATATATATATATATATATATAATAACTATATATATATATATATATATATATATATAATATATATATAATATATATATATATATAATATATATATATATATATATATATATATATATATATAAGGTGCGTTTAGGAGTGGTAGAGGATGTATGGATCAAATCTTTACATTGAAACAGGTGACTGAGAAAATGAGGGAAGAAGAAGAATAAATTGCATTTAGGTTTTATGGATTTGCAACAGGCGTATGATGGGATTAATAGGGAAGCTCTATGGCAAGTGTTAGTAATATATGGTGTTGGTGGTAAGCTTCTGAATGGAATCAAAAGTATGTATGACGATAGTGAAGCGTGTGTAAAGAATAAAGGGTGTCAAAGTGTTGGTTTAATATTAATAGCGGAGTGAGGCAGGGATGTGTTATGTCCCCTTGGTTATTCAATTTGTATATGGATGGAGTTATGAAAGAATTAGAGATGGGGTGGCAAGAAATGGTGTTAGAATGATAAATGCGGATGATTTGGTGGTGAATCTGAATAGTTTGAGAGGATTTGTGTGGTGAATCTGAAGAGTTTGAGAGGATTGGTAGAGAGATTTGGCAGGGTATGTAAAAGGAGGGGTTTGAAAGTAAACTAAGATAAAAGTAAGGTTATGGTTGTGAGTGGAGTGAGGACAGTCCTCTGTGTGAAGTTATGTTAGATGGTGAGCAGCTGGAACAAGTGTCTGAGTTTAAATATTTAGGATATATGTTGGATGAAATGGGAACGGATGATGAAGAGTGTAGTAGGAAAGTTGTGAATGGCAGGAAGGTGGCTGGTGCAATTAAATCGTTGGTGGATGTAAAGGGACTAAAGTCTTGAGTGTGCTAGGGTCTTACATGAGGATATGTTTTTACTTGTATTAATGTATAGTAGTGAGACTATGGTCTGGAATAAGAGGTATAGATCTAAAGTTCAATGTGTTCCGATGGACAATCCTATGGGCGTGTTTGGTGTGAAAAGAATTAATAAAAAGAGGAATGAACCTATTAGAGAATTATGTGGTGTGAAGAAAGGGGTAAATGAGAGAATAAATGAAAGTATGCTGAGATGGTCTGGTCATGTGGAAAGGATGAATGATGGTCGGTTGGTTAAGCGGATGTATAGTGGTGAGTGTGTTGGGAATCGACCGGCTGGGAGACCGAAGAAAAAGTGGATTGAAGCAGTAAACGAATGTTTGAAGGAGAGAAATGGGAGTTTGGCAGAGGCGAGAATAAACATGCATAATAGGAGTGAATGGCGGAGTTTTGCGAGTGCGTACGGTTGTGGCCCACCTGGGCCAGGGGATGAACCCTACACTTGACGATATGCCAAGGTGAGGGTCCGTCGCGGTCCCGTGAAGCTCTAGGGTGGATTTTCTGACTGCGCCGAGTTCTCACTAATAGGTATTGAGGGGACAGTAAGGCTGGGCTTTCTTTTCGACTTGTGTCATGTTCTTCTACTACTTCTCTTTTTCGATGCATGTCACGCACCTTACCCCCAGTCTTGGGGAAAAAAAGGAAGATAATGACGATTATATATATATATATATATATATATATATATATATATATATATATATATATATATACTTTGCTATATATATATATATATATATATATATATATATATATATAACTTATAAATATATATATATATATATATATATATATAAAGTATTATTATTATCACAATCTTTTTTTCCTTTAATGGGAAAGGTCTTTCATTTAATGCAGTAAGTACTTAATATATATATATATATATATATATATATATCTAATATATATATATATATATATATACTGCTGCTCTTCTCTATATATATATATATAACCTACTATATATATATAATGTTTTCCGACCAAGTGGAAGAAATATGTACAGATCATCAAAGTTGATAGAAACCTTTGCCTCGACTCAACTTGATCAGATGTTCTAGCCGCAATGACCATGATTTCGACGACTATTGCTAAAGGCAGATAGAGAGCGTGATTTTTTAATGTTGTATATCAGGTGTTTTGTTTTATATGTTGGCTGTGGTTTAGTGCTATATAGGGTATTGAAATTAGTGTAATTCACTTGTTTTAAACTGTAATTAAAAATCAAGGCTGCCACTGATGGCAATTTATTATGTCCATTCAGGGTAGCGGATCAAGGCTTGAACCCTTGCAAGAGCGAGGAGGCGAGAGCTAGTCCTTAACCTCATATGGGTTACAGGGTTACACACCTATTCTGGTTTGAAAAAAAAGCTTATTTATGGTCCCCCTCATGTGTTTAACTAGGGGTTAACTCAAGGTGATCCATAAAGTAAATAAGTAATGTACTGGAGGGTATTCAAATCTTAGATTTTTTTAAAAATAATTTTAATTCATCGAAGGAAAATATCGCTCCACTGTTAAAAGGAGGGCGAAAATCAGTCAGGATGTGGAAAAGACTATACTATAAGAGGAAGGTGTGAAACTGGGGGAGTAAAGATGACGGCGAATATGCTGTAAGTTGTCGTTAATGAACAAACAGGTGATGATACACGGAACGGAGATTAGGAAAATAGTAGAAGAGGCATTTTAAGAGCCGGGACAATAATGAAAGATGCTAGTAAGTGTGGTATAGAGTATTAACATATGTTCCAACACCACATTCCAATGACTGCTTCTATGGAAAATAGAGTTACCATTCACAAAAGTGACGATTAATTTCGAAGACAGAGATTACAAACTTAGAAATTTGAAAAAATAAGGAGAAATACAGCTATGTGTAATGTTCTAAAGTCACATGTCACACGTAAAGATTTGTGATTTAAATATTTATAATATTTTATACGATTAAGGGACATGACATTTGAGTTGCCATGTATATTCAGCAATGGGAATATCATCAATGCAATCGTGTCATTGTAGGACATGACACGACTGAACAGACAACTAACAAAGGGGAGAAGGAAACCTTTGAGAATTTATTCCATTACTAAGCTTTTAATGAAGTCATTATGATAACCTGTGAATTGAAGTGTCCCACATTATAATTCAATCATTATGCATATGTTAGTTAAGGTTTCAGTTAAAACTAAGTCTCTCCTTTGATTTAATAATCACAGTCAAAACACTTATTTATAAATTAATATTTACGAAGAATGATTCTGTATTACGTATGTAAACAAAATTTCACAATCGTACCTTGGGTTAAAGTCTTCCTAAGGGTTATTGGGGTAAGTGATTGTGTTGTATTGTAAATTTCTGAAATTAGAAGCCAATTTTCTAATTGTGAAACGACAATGACGGCCTTTTCTTTGAAATGGGAAAGAATTTCATCCTGAAATATTACTGGCGGATTCTGAATTAATTTCACCATTGACTGGATCAGTTTTAGCACCACCATCTCATTATAAATCCGAGATTTCTCCCTCTCTTCTTGGGTATCTTTTTTGCTTTCAAAGCCAGCTTCATTAAAATAAGGCTCATTCACTAGAACCAAACCTGTTAAAAGAAAAATAATAAATTAATCAAATACATATGTGAATCGGAAATAGTGATTAGGACATAACAAAAACTGAAGTCATTTAATTTTCCTACAAAATAAGCACGATGTCAGTGCCAATTTAGCAAAAAAAATTAAGGCCAATCAGCAAAGACAACATTTATATGGAAAAATAGATATACTACCATGGCTCTATCGGTAGAGCGACAGAGTAGCATGGCAAGGGTGCGGGTTCAATACCTAGCCCGGATCCTAGGTAGAAATTACCTAGAGAAGTTCCCCTCCTATAGAATAGGGCTATGCCCATGAGGTGTGAATTTTTATTTAAAAAAAAACAAAAAAAAAGAAGAGATATTAAAACCCTTTTTAAGCCTATCAAGAAAAAAATAATACTCAATCTTTATTAACTACTATTCGTGTCCTGTGGCTTTACTATTTCTCAAACGGAAATTTCAAGTAACAAAAGAGCAAAACATTCATAAATTTCTCCTTGAATATAAATGTGAATTAAGAGATTTAAAAAAAGATTTAACAATTACCTTGAATGGACAAAACAACTTGAAGGAGATTACTTTGATTAGTCCACAATTCAGTTCCTTCGCCTTTCCATGTTAAAAGTAAACTTAAGCAAACCTTTTTAGAAAAAAGTTAAGAAACATAAATTTATATTAATCCAATATGTTAATAAAATTAGAAAATGAATATTAACTATTCAATAAACAAAATATAAAATTCAAGACAACTTTGAAACTTAATTTTTCAAAACATTAAAAAAAAACAAAACAAATACATTTCCATCTTGATAGAGATTGGGATTAATCATGTCTTCAGTGTAAGTAATGTATTGACAGAGAGGAGGCGATCGAGGATAGTCCTCTGACAATTGAAAATCGAAGAAGAAGAGTCCACCTTCGGTATGAGTTCTTTAGGACTCTATCATCAATTGAATACAAATCATTTATAATATATATTATTATATATATAATATATTATATAATATATAATATTATATAATATATATATATATATAAATATATATAAATATATATATATAAATATATATATATTATTATATAATATATATTATATATATATAATATAATATTATATTATATATATTTATTAGTGATGCACCGATACCATAGTTTTGGTTTAAAGGGCCGGAACCGGAACTTTTGACTTCCGCTACACCTTACATATTCTACTTAAAACTTGTCTAATTAACAAGTGGAGTCTCTCTAGATAGTATCTGGCATCTTGACATATCATACTGTGAGCCTTATTGTTCTGTAAGCCAAATTTGGATAAGCGGTTCAATAAATTTATAGGCTGCGCATTAGTAAACATAATATATTGATAGCTGCGTTTCCAAATAAGCCAGAGTGCCGCCCTGTGCAAAATCGACTCGGAAAAACATCGAATGAAAAAATTACATTAACCATCAAGAACAGGAAATTTGAGTACTGAAACGGCGAGCGAGCCGTCGGATCACTAGAAATGTGTAAACAATACTCTTAATGACTTATATGTTCTATTTTAGTGAAAGATCGATATATTAGTATCTCTAATATAAAAGTTAGACTGAATATTAAAAATTTGGAAGCGAGTTTCCGACACATTGTTTTGTAAGCGCTCACGGGTAAAGAAACGCACTTCATCGTGACACCGCTCATTCTCTTTCAACATCAAATATCTCTACTGAAGGTGGTTATTCAAGACCAGATAAATAACCCATTCAAATTGGTGACCAATTCGCGAGTGACCATGTGCCACTCGTACGTGGCACAACGAACAAACCAACAAGCAACTATGAAAACCCATCAATCACTGAACATCCATCAATTAGAGTTTCTTCTGCTGGGCGCTACCTGTTCGTCATTCCTTACCGCCTGTACCGTACAACTCAAGCTTCTGCAGGTGCTGAACAACTGCCACGAAAGAGTACAGAGTGGTCGAAGCCTTCTCAGTGACTTAATGTGTGCACACGTAGCTCTCACCTGACATCTACATGCTACTACCCGACGTCCTCCGGTCCGGAGAGGCGGTTGTGCTGCGCGGCATTGTCACTGGGGGATGTTCTGTGGCGTCTGGGGCAGGCGCTGCTAGCCTCACTGAAGACTCCTTAAGAGCCTCCGGGAAGAAACGCGCACTTTCATGCGTGACAACGCTCACTGCTCTTCAATACATCAAATATCTCTCTATTGAAGGTGGTTATTCAAGACCAGAAAATAACCCCTTCAAAAGATTTGTTTGTAAACAAAGTATTCTTCCGCGCAGCGCCCTGTTTATTAATTACCGAAATCGAGGATTTAACAACGGGCGCCTGACTGTGACGTTTATGTGACGTAGAAGTGCGCAAACGCGCTCTGGAAACGATGCATGTGCGCCTGTGTGCCCGCCCGGGCCCTGCAGTCGGGCTTCGGAAACGCAGCTATATACAGTTCTATGTCTTCAAAGTTTAAAAAAGCTTTTTTCCAGAAGCGGGTAACGTGTTTGAGCATAAGTGATGACGTTTACTCCACAACATGGAAGAACTGTTATTTTCCCCTAAACACAACATTTCAAAATTCAAATAAATTTATTTTAAGTAAGAAAATTATGGAATCTTGTTTTAAAAATGTTAAAATTTTTTGCTTAAACAGTTTAGTTAATATTTTGTTTTGTAATAGTTTCTACTTTAAAGTTAATTTCTTTTAATAATAATAATAATAATAATAATAATATAATAATAATAATAATAATAATAATAATAATATAATAATAATAATAATAATAATACACTTGAAAATGCACTTAAGTAAACACCGCGCTCGTCGATATATTACATATATTAGTATCCTTAATATAAAAGCTTACTAAATATTAAATATTTTGGCAATACATTTCCGACACATGTTTTGTAAAAAGATTTGATTGTAAACAAAGTATTCTTCCGCGCAGCCCGCCCGTTTATTAATTCCCGAAATCGAGGATTTAACTGTGACGTAGAAGTGCGCAAACATGCTCTGGAAACGATGCATGTGCGCCTGTGTGCCCGACCGGGCTGCAGTCGTGCTTCTGGAAACGCAGCTTGTATAAAGTTCTACGGGTCTTCAAAGTTTAAAAATCTTTTTTCGGAAGCGGGGAAACGTGTTTGAGGATAAGAGATGAACTCCACAACATGGAGAGCAAACTATTAATTCTCTACACCACAACATTTCGAAAATTCAAATAAATTCATTTTAAGTAAGAAAATTATAGGTCTTACTTTGTTTTAAAAATTTTAAAAATTTTTGTTTAAACATTTAGTTACTATTTTGTTTTGTAGTAGTTTTACTTTAAAGTTATATTTCTTTTAATAATAATAATAATATAATTAATATAATAATATAATATAATAAAAGATATAATAATTAATAATAATATAATAACTGACTAATTAACTCCAAAAAAGGAAGTGGCTTGTGAATGAACGATATTTAGAATCCTTAATAATAGTTATACGTTGAAATATTAAAAAATTTTTGGCCAAGCCATTTCCGACACATCTTTTGTAAAAAGATTGTTGTAAACAAGTATGCTTCACCGCGAAAGCCCGCCCGTTTATAATCCCGAAATCGAGGATTTAACTGTGACGTAGAGGTGCGCAAACAGGCTCTGGAAATGATGAATGTGCGCCTGTGTGCCCGCCCGGGCTGCGGTCGGGCTTCTGGAAACGCAGCTTGTTTACAAACAAATCTTTTTACAAAATAAGTGTCGGAAATGGCTTGCCAAATTTTTTTAATATTTCAGTTAACTATATTAAGGATACTAATATATCGTATCATTTCATAAAATAGATACATATTATAAGTATAAGTATAATATTTCAGTTATTATTATTATTATTATTATTATTATTATTATTATTATTATTATTATTATTATTATTATTATTATTATTATTAAAAGAAATTAACTTAAAGTAGAACTAACTAAAAACAAAAATATTAACTAACTGTTTAGCAAAAATTTTTAAAATTTTTTAAAACAAGGATTCCATAATTTTCTTACTTAAAATGAATTTATTTGAATTTTGAAATGTTGTGGTGTAGGAAAATAAGTTGCTCTTCATGTTGTGGAGTTAAACGACATCTCTTATCCTCAAACACGTTCCCCGCTTCCGAAAAAATATTTTTAAATAATTAAAAAAGAAATTTGTGTCTAAAAAGAATAAAAAAAAATAAAAAAAAAACTCATAAAAATCAAAAAATCCATAACCCCATTCTAGAGTATTAAAGCTACCCGTTCGAGTGTGAAAATATTGTTTCATATTTAAAATTTTCGAAAGTATAGAGTCAAGGTCATTTTTCATGATATTTGTTCACATATATCATTTTCCTATGTTTTTTTTTTATGATAAGGCCAAGGATGTTTATAACAAAATCATTACTGAATTTTTAGGGGGGGGGGGGGGAGAAGAAAGAAAAACATTTGAAAAAAAGTAGAAAAGTTCCGGGTAGTTCTGGCCGAACGGAACTTCCAAAAAATCGATTTCCGAGTCTATTGGATTACTCATGGTCATGGGTCACGAGTTCTAATATATATAATATTATAAATATATATATATATATATATCCTAATATATATCATAATATAATATATATATAATATAATATAATATTATATATTATATAACATATAATTATATATATATATATTATATATATATATTATATATAATTAAATTATGATATATATATGATATATATAATATTATATTACCTTAATACTAATATATATATTTAATATAATATATATATAAAATATATAATCAAATTACTTATCTAAACAAGATCTATCTATATATATATATAATATATATATATATATATATATACTATATCATGTTCTTCTTTCTTTATCTGTCCTTTAGTTTCCCAAGAAATAGGGAGTAAGGGTGCGTGACGAGCAATCGAAAAGAAGCAGTAGAAGAGCATAAGACATAAGTCGAAAAGAAAGCCCAGCCTTACGCCCTCAGTACCATTAATTAGCGAGACTCATACGACAGTTCAGAAAAATCACACCCTAAAAAGCTATGGGACAGCGTGGACCCTCACTAGGTAATGTCAGTGTAGGGTCATCCCTTGCCAGGTGGTCCAACATCATACCCCTCAATCCCTCCGCATTCAACTCCTTGTTTATACACCTTTCATCTCGCTCTACCAAACTAACATTTCTCTCTTCAGACATTCGTTTCACCGACTCATCACTTTCTCTTCGGCCTCCCAGCCGGTCGGTTCACAACACACTCTCCACTATAACTTCCTTAACCAACGACTATCATTCATCCTTCCACATGACCAAGCACATCTAAACATACTTTCATTCATTCTCTCATTTACCCTTCTCTTCACACCACACAACCTCTAATATTCATATCCTTATTTATTAATTCTTCTCACACTGCAGGCTCCTAAGATTGGTCCTCTGACACCTTGAACCTTTAAGATCTATACTTCTATCAGGACAATAGTCTCATCTATCATACAAAAACACTTGGTACCAACATACGCTCAAGTAAGACTCTCGGCAAACTCAAGACTTAGTCCTTTACATTCACCAACGATTTAAATTCACCAGCCACCTTCCTGGCCAATCATAACTTTTCCACTACACTCTGCATCATCCGTTCCCTTCTCAATCCCAACACAATACCCTAAATATTTACACTATCAGACACTGCTCAGCTGGCCTCACCTTAACAACAACTTCACACTGAGGATGTCCTCACTACAACCATAACCTTTAACTCTTATCTGTGTTTAATTCCAAACCCCTCCTTTTACATACGCTCGCCAAACTCTCTCTACCAATCCTCCTCAAACTCTCTTTCAGATCCACACAGAACCAAATCTACCGCATATAATAGGTAGGGGCAACCCTCCATCATCTCCATTCTCCACATTATCTAACACCATTTCCTGCCATCCACAACTCGAATTCTTTCATAACCCAATGCCATAGACAAATTGAATAACCAAGGAGATCTAACACATCCCACTCTCACTCCGCTATTAATCCTAACCAATCACCATTGACACCATTTATGCTTACACACGCTTTCACTATCGTCATTACATACTTTTGATTCCATTCAGAACCTCTACACAACACCATATAGTCATAAATACCTGCATAAAGCTCCCTATTCAACTCTATCATATCGCCTGTTTAAATCCATAAAACCGTAAATATAATTTATTCTTCTTCCCTCATTTTCTCAATCATTTGTTTCAATGTAAAGATTGATCAACACACCTCTATCACTCTAAAACGCACCGTTGGTCTTCACAATCAGTCTCATCACTCGACGCACTCTTTCGACAAAATACCAGCATATCCGTTCGTAACACTCAATAAACTTATTCCTATAATTTCTACAGTTCTTTTTTTCTCCCATTACCCTTATATAGAAGGGTACTATTTACTGCTCTCCTCCAATCCCTTGCGAAGTATGACCTCCAATAACGCTTTTTCACAACTTCCAAAGTTCAATAATCACCATCTCGCTCCGCTCTTGATCATTTACTAGTAATTTCATCTATATACCTGCAGATTTATACCATTCTTCAACTTTCTACATTAAATATTACCTTTTATTTGCAAATGCTCCCAAATACTTTCCTTTTTGCACCATCAAAACTACAACACACATTCACCAACACCTCATCATTGATGTTAATATTTGTGCAGATTCTTCGAAGTGTTTCTTCCAACTCCCTCACATCATTTCATCAGTTACAAAGCACCATCCCTATTCTTATTCTAAGTAGATCCCTTATTCTCATTCTTAACCTGTCGCGCTTCCTTCCAGAAGAGCTTCCTATAGGTGTATATATTATATATATATAATCTATTATATATATATATAATATATATATATTATATATATATATATTAATATATATATATATATATATATATATATATATATATATATATATATATAATATATTATAAAATATTAATAGCAGCTTTCTCTTTTGCGTTCATATTCTTTACACCCTCATCCTCCAGGAAACATATTACCATCATTTATCCACATATCATATAACAACTTAAATTACACACCCTCTTCTAGAAACATCGTACAGACCATTCCCTATACTCGTATCCCTATGTGTGGGAGAAGAATTGCCCCCATCGTATGTCCTGGTGTGGTAGAAGGCGACTAAGGGACGGTGGGGTAGTTGGTTGTGCTGCCCACTACCCTATCTCTGGCAGGGTAAAGCTTGATGCATGCCTCGGAGAAGGTCGTGATGGCCGTAAACGGCCTCTAATTTTCGGCGAAATTGGATGAATCGTTTGGGTAATTTGATATTACATATATAAATGTTGAGAAGAGGAGCGAGGTGATGATATATTTAAAAAGGAAAATTTGATTTCCCCGCCGCGGTGACTGAAACAAAAATGAAGGAACGGTGAAAATGAGTGGTGTGGTATGAAATTGTGTGTGCTGGTGTGGAAAGGGATGAGAGGGGGAGAGGGATTGCAATCTTTGAAAATGAGTGACTTGTGGTACAGAGCTATGATAAACTTTGTGTGTGTGAGTCCTAGAATTCTAATGGTTAATTTAAGTTTGAAAAAGGTTAAAGTATGTGTGGTTGGTGACGTATGTCCCTCTGAGGGAAAAGTTGAAGAGAGTAAACTATTTTTTGGGATAATTTGAATAATGTTTGGATGGGGTGAGTAGGAGTTTTCAGATGGTAGTGTTGGGGACTGAATGGTTGGATAGGTTTTCAAAAAAGGGATGGTATAAACAGGTGTTTTGGGGTGGTGGAAGATAAATGAGATATGGTAGAAGGTGATTTGATTTTGTGAGGAGAAGAGGTATGTGTGTAAGTAATACTTTCTTTAAAACACAAGAGTATCCTAAGTATACTAAGTGGTGTAGGTAGAGATGGTATCGAAGTGAATAAGTATGGATTGATTTTGTGT
>JABUQX010081943.1:12500-17143 GCA_015478945.1 Trachelipus rathkii
TTAGGAAAAATCGTACTTTTAAGAGTTCTAAATTTGTAATGTGAAAATTTAAGCAAAAGCGTAATTTTAGAAGTTAAAATTTTTATTAAAACAGGTTTTCACAACTAATGAAATATTTGGTATATAAAAACAAATATTGAAATTTCATTATAAAACGTCAATTTAAGACACCTAAAACAATTAATAAATTCTCTTTTATGCTTTTTCAAATTGCATTTCAACTGCAACACATTATTTTTCAAATGCTAAATACCGTTAAAAACTCAATTTTAAGATTTACCAAATAATTTCAAATGTTGAAATTTAGGAAAAATCGTACTTTTAAGAGTTCTAAATTTGTAATGTGAAAATTTAAGAAAAAGGGTAATTTTAGAAGTTAAAATTTTTTATTAAAACAGGTTTTCACAACTAATGAAATATTTGGTATATAAAAACAAATATTGAAATTTCATTAAAAAACGTCAATTTAAGACACCTAAAACAATTAATAAATTCTCTTTTCTGCTTTTTGAAATTGCATTTCAATGAAACACATTATTTTTTCAAATGCTGAAAATACCGTTAAAAACTCAATTTTAAGATTAACCAAATAATTTCAAATGTTGAAATTTAGGAAAAATCGTACTTTTAAGAGTTCTATAATTTAGTAAAGAGTAAAATTTAGAAAAAACGTAATAATAGCAAGTTAAAATTTATTATTAAAACAGGTTTTCACAACTAATGAAATATTTGGTATATAAAAACAAATATGAAATTTCATTAATTCATTAATTAAAAAACGTCAATTAAAGATACACCAAAGTATAATAAATTCACTTTTCTGCTTTTTGAAATTGCATTTCAATGAAACACATTATTTTTTCAAATGCTGAAAATACCGTTAAAAACTCAATTTTAAGATTTACCAAATAATTTCAAATGTTGAAATTTAGGAAAAATCGTACTTTTAAGAGTTCTAAATTTGTAATGTGAAAATTTAAGAAAAAGCGTAATTTTAGAAGTAAAATTTTTATTAAAACAGGTTTTCACAACTAATGAAATATTTGTTATATAAAAACAAATATTGAAATTTCATTAAAAAACGTCAATTTAAGACACCTAAAACAATTAATAAATTCTCTTTTCTGCTTTTTGAAATTGCATTTCAATGAAACACATTATTTTTTTCAAAAGCTGAAAATACCGTTAAACTAAATTTTAAGAGATTTACCAAATATTTCAAATGTTGAAATTTAGGAAAATCGTAACTTTAAGAGTTCTAAATTTGTAATGTGAAAATTTAAGAAAAAGCGTAATTTAGAAGTTAAATTTTTTTATTAAAACAGGTTTTCAAAACTAATGAAATATTTGGTATATAAAAACAAATATTGAAATTTCATTAAAAAACGTGTCAATTTAAGACACCTAAAACTATTAATAAATTCACTTTTCAGCTTTTTGAAATTGCATTTCAATGAAACACATTATTTTTTCAAATGCTGAAAGTACCGTTGAAAACTCAATTTTAAGATTTACCAAATAATTTCAAATGTTGAAATTTAGGAAAAATCGTACTTTTAAGAGTTCTAAATTTGTAATGTGAAAATTTAAGAAAAAGCGTAATTTTAGAAGTTAAATTTTTTTATTAAAAACAGGTTTTCACCACAACTATTGAAAATTTGGTATACAAAGGTAAAAGATTACTATACTCATGAAATAACGTGAATCTAAGACACCAAAACTATGTAAGCTATATTTTCTGCTTTTTAAAATTGCTTTTCAATGAAACTGCATTATTTTTTCAAATGCTTGAAAATCCCGTAAAAAAACTCAATTTAAGAATTAACAAAAAAATTTTCAAATGTTGAAATTTTAAGAAAAATCGTACTTTTAAGAGTTCTAAATTTTTAATGTGAAAATTTAGGAAAAAGCGTAATTTAAGAAGTTAAAATTTTTTATTAAAACAGGTTTTCACAACTAATGAAATATTTGGTATATAAAAACAAATATTGAAACTTCAGCACAAACGCAATTTAAGACACCTTAAATACTATTAATAATTCTTGTCTTAGTCTTAGTTCAGCTAATGATACATGATTTCAAATGCTGAAAATACCGTTAAAAACTCAATTTTAAGATTTACACAAATAATTTCAAATGTTGCAATTTAGGAAAAATCGTACTTTTAAGAGTTCTTTATTTGTAATGTGAAAATTTAAGAAAAAGCGTAATTTTAGAAGTTAAAATTTTTTATTAAAACAGGTTTTCAAAACTAATGAAATATTTGGTATATAAAAACAAATATTGAAATTTCATTAAAAAACGTCAATTTAAGACATCTATAACTATTAATAAATTCACTTTTCTGCTTTTTGAAATTGCATTTCAATGAAACACTTTATTTTTTCAAATGCTGAAAATACCGTTAAAAACTCAATTTTAAGATTTACCAAATAATTTCAAATGTTGAAATTTAGGAAAAATCGTACTTTTAAGAGTTCTAAATTTGTAATGTGAAAATTTAAGAAAAAGCGTAATTTTAGAAGTTAAAATTTTTTATTAAAACAGGTTTTCACAACTAATGAAATATTTGGTATATAAAAGCAAATATTAAAATTTCATTAAAAAACGTCAATTTAAGACACCTAAAACTATTAATAAATTCACTTTTCAGCTTTTTGAAATTGCATTTCAATGAAACACATTATTTTTTCAAATGCTGAAAATACCGTTAAAAACTCAATTTTAAGATTTACCAAATAATTTCAAATGTTGAAATTTAGGAAAAATCGTACTTTTAAGAGTTCTAAATTTGTAATGTGAAAATTTAAGAAAAAGCGTAATTTTAGAAGTTAATTTTTTTTATTAAAACAGGTTTTCAAAACTAATGAAATATTTGGTATATAAAAACAAATATTGAAATTTCAATAAAAACGTCAATTTAAGACACCTAAAACTATTAATAAATTCACTTTTCTGCTTTTTGAAATTGCATTTCAATGAAACACATTATTTTTTCAAATGCTGAAAATACCGTTAAAAACTCAATTTTAAGATTTACCAAATAATTTCAAATGTTGAAATTTAGGAAAAATCGTACTTTTAAGAGTTCTAAATTTGTAATGTGAAAATTTAAGAAAAGCGTTAATTTTAGAAGTTAAATTTTTTTATTAAAACAGGTTTTCACAACTAATGAAATATTTGGTATATAAAAACAAATATTGAAATTTCATTAACAAACGTCAATTTAAGACACCTAAAACTATTAATAAATTCACTTTTCTGCTTTTTGAAATTGCATTTCAATGAAACACATTTTTTTCAAATGCTGAAAACCTGTTAAAAACTATTTTAAAATTTAACAAATAATTTCAAAATGTTGTAATTTAGGAAAATAGTACTTAGAGTCTAAATTTATAATGTAAAAATTTAAGAAAAAACGTAATTTTTAGAGTTTAAAATTTTTTACTGAAACAGGAATTTTTCACAACTAATGAAATATTTGGTATATAAAAACAAATATTGAAATTTCATTAAAAAACGTCAATTTAAGACACCTAAAACTATTAATAAATTCACTTTTCTGCTTTTTGAAATTGCATTTCAATGAAACACATTATTTTTTCAAATGCTGAAAATACCGTTAAAAACTCAATTTTAAGATTTAACAAATAATTTCAAATGTTGAAATTTAGGAAAAATCGTACTTTTAAGAGTTCTAAATTTGTAATGTGAAAATTTAAGAAAAAAAGCGTAGATTATAGAAGTTTACAATTTTTATTAAACAGGTTTCACAAACAGAATGAAATATTTGGAATATAAAAACAAATATTGAAATTTCATTAAAAACGTCAAATTTTAAGACACCTAAAACAATTAATAAATTCTCTTTTCTGCTTTTTGAAATTGCATTTCAATGAAACACATTTTTTTTCAAATGCTGAAAATAACGTTAAAAACTCAATTTTAAGATTAACCAAATAATTTCAAATGTTGAAATTTTGGAAAAATCGTACTTTTAAGAGTTCTAAATTTGTAATGTGAAAATTTAAGAAAAAGCGTAATTTTAGAAGTTAAAATTTTTTATTAAAACAGGTTTTCACAACTAATGAAATATTTGGTATATAAAAACAAATATTGAAATTTCATTAAAAAACGTCAATTTAAGACACCTAAAACTATTAATAAATTCACTTTTCAGCTTTTTGAAATTGCATTTCAATGAAACACATTATTTTTTCAAATGCTGAAAATACCGTTAAAAACTCAATTTTAAGATTTACAAAATAATTTCAAATGTTGAAATTTAGGAAAAATCGTACTTTTAAGAGTTCTAAATTTGTAATGTGAAAATTTAAAAAAAAAAGCGTAATTTTAGAAGTTAAAATTTTTTACTGAAACAGGTTTTCACAACTAATGAAATATTTGGTATATAAAAACAAATATTGAAATTTCATTAAAAAACGTCAATTTAAGACACCTAAAACTATTAATAAATTCACTTTTCTGCTTTTTGAAATTGCATTTCAATGAAACACATTATTTTTCAAATGCTGAAAATACCGTTAAAAACTAAAAATAAGATTCCATTTATTTTGAAATCGTTGAAATTTTAGGAAACACAAAATCGTAACTTTAGTGTTCTAAAAATTTGTAATGTGAAA
>JABUQX010081944.1:0-18107 GCA_015478945.1 Trachelipus rathkii
CAGAGAAAGCTTTACATTTTTGAATTGAAACACGGAATTAATTAAGGTTTGACTTCTATTTCCCTTTCAGTCATTAACTATTTTGCATTTTATGTTCGTGCATTTATATGTGTGTATATGTATGTGTGTGAGTGTCAGCGTATGTTCGTACATAACATTGAAATACTTACTCCATTATATGCATTCCAACCAAGATAATATTTTATTTTTTTCCTCTACTGATAACAATTTTGGGTTCCACTTTTAGTTTCATTTCGCCTTCAATTGTTGAGTTAACTCGACATGAGTTTTTTTTCTTTGTGATTATTTGTTAATATTTACATACCTGGGTTCATTCATTTTATTTTAATATTTTATTATTTATTTTTATTTTTTGCGATATACATTATATCATTATACTTTTAATTAACAGTGCTGATACTGGGTAGAGCTTTTTACCCTAAACGTTCATTAATAAACGTTGCCCAAATTGTTTCATCTTCCAATTTTTCTATCTATAAATGCCGGTTTCCTCGGAGTTAATCTATCGTAACTATATATATTAGTATCATATATATATAATTATATATTATATATATATATAATATATTATATATATATATATATATATATTAATATATATATATTATATATTATATATATATATAATATATTATATATTATATATATATGTGAATAAAAACCTGGCTTAAAAAATCAATTGGTTTATTTTAGAAAAAAACAAAAGAAAAAAGATGTTTGTTTTTTATTCTTTGGTTTATTTCTAAGGTTTTTATTTTTGAAAACAAATTTTCATATTTTTAGAATTAATATAAAAATGTTTACTTATTTTAAACGTTCAAAACTTTTTTAGGTCGAATATATTTTTCGGAATAAAAATATAAAACATTAATTTTTAAACAAAGGCATGTTGTGCATTTTTTCAAAAAACATATTATGGATTAATTTCAATATATAATAATATATATATATATATATTATATATATATATTATATATATATATATATATATATATTATATATATATTTATTATATATATATATTATATATATATATATATTATATATATATATATATATCTATATATATATATCTATATGTATAATATATAATATATATATATATATTATATATATACATATATATATATATATATATATATATATATATATTTAGATATATTATATATAATATATATATATATATATATATATATATATATGAAGTGTCAAGAGTGCTGGGAGAGTTATTTCTTTATACTGCCACTTTACGTGCTGCTGTTACTTATTATGTAGTTCCCGGGTTTTTCGCAGCCGGAACGAGCTCGGCCTCGTTTGCTAGTCGAAGAGCTAGGCTTCTTTGTAAACCGGAGCAGTAAGCATACTTGCGCGGCGGAAGAACTAGGCTTTTTTAAGGCCATAGCGGGTGAGCCGGAGTTGGAAAGCCTTTTTGTATGCTTAATGGAGAAGCTCTGCTTCTTTGTAAGCCAGAGTGTGAGAGCCGGAGCTGCAACTGGAGCTAGAGAGCCCTCTGGTAGGCTGGAGCAGAGGGTGCTGGAAGTTCTTCTTGCCCGGATAACAGGTTTTTGTAGTTGTAGAGGACTTGGAGTTATCTCTTCTGCTGCTGCTTTGGTTCCCTCTGCTTCCTTGGTCGTTGTAGTCGTTTGCAGTCGTTATTTCGGTCTCTCTCTCTACCCTCTCTCTCTCTCCTCTCTCTCTCTCTCTTCTCTCCTCTCTCTCTCTCTCTGTCAGTCTCTTCTCTCTCTTCTCTCTCTTCTCTCTTCGTAGGTATAATAAAACTCCAATTGTGATTTGGATAGATTAATTTTTTATTGAAAAAGCATTCAGTTATATTTGCCTACTTCTTACACATGCTGTTAAAGTTTTATTATAATACAATTATCTCTTTAGTAGTTACACTACTTTTTAGGTGGCAGCCGAATTGGAAGGTCTCAGGAAGTCAGGCGAAGGTAGCACCATCTACGGAAACCATCCACCGACAGTAAAACCTTTTGAAGACGTCCAAAAGGTTCTTGGTAACCCTGAGGTGGTTCCCTAAGCCTCTGGTAGGCTTTGAGAGAGGGAGAGAAGTAGGGCCAGTCGGAGATCTTGTAGTCCAACTCCAGGGGAGATACGTGGCAGCCCAATTTATTGTAGAAAGACGTAGCAGCCCAATTTCTTGTAGAGATACGAGGCAGTCCAAATTCTTATAGAGCTTCTTCTTCTTCCTGGCTTCGTTGATCGGATCTGATATTTCAGCTTATTGTTCTATATTAGCAAGTTATCTCTGTAATGGTAGCTAAGCGTATGACTTATCTCTTTTAAAGGCTAATAAGACAAAAGCAGAAACACCAGATTATTATTTATTAATGAAAAACTTGTAAAAAGTTATAATATAAAAACTTGCATACATATGAATTCAAGTTTTCATACAAGTATAATGATTTATAGAAGATTTACTTTTAACGACCCATTTACTAAAAATTATTTATCTTTATTTTTATTTATGGTGTTTGGGTTAAATATTTTTTAAAATAATATATTTTAATGATTAATATATAAATGATAAGAATATATATATATATTATATATATATATATATATATATATATATATATATTTATATCTATATAATATTATATATATATATATAACAATATATATATAATATATATATATATATAATATAACAAAGTTTTCCAACAGGTGGCGTATGCCTTTCCCTTTCTGCAATTCATTGAAAAACAAAATGGAGTTTACAGTTAAAAAATCATTATAATTGCCTAAATCTAAATTTTTATAAAATGTATATATTTTTTATCAAATATTGACAATATTTATAATATAATATAACAGATGTAATTCTGTTGATATACAATTTTTAATTATTAACTTTTAAATAATGAAAATAAGTTATTTTTAAATTTAATAGACTTTGTGATATTTCTGCTACTTCCGTTTTTTATTACGATTTATATTCACTAGGCTTCTAAAGCTATTTTCATTGCAATTATTATATTTTTATTGATTTTACTATGATATTTTATTTCTAAAATTACTCTTATTTAATTTTTATATTTATTTCAACACCTTAATTATCCATATTTGAAAAATATTTGTTATTTCGAAAATCGTTTCTTTTGTGTTTTCACTCTTTACGGAAAATATTTTTTATGGAATACTATACTAAAAACACTTTACTATATTTTTTATGGAATACTATACTATACTTCCCCACCAGAATACGGAGTGGCTTCCATTTTGAAGCGGAATCGGTGCTGATGGGAACATTTAAAGATATTGAAACTGAGTGAATTCTATCCTGAATCGGACTCTATTAGGGAGGGTTTATATCTTTTATTATTATTATTAAATATAATCAATAAAAAAGGCACTGAGTGACTTCCATCCTAAAACGGACTCTTTTAAGGAGTGTTTATTTCTTTTATTATTATTATTTTATATAATCACTAAGAGGGGCACTGAGTGGCTTCTATCCTGAAGCGGACTCAACGTGGAGGGTTTCGGCTAGTAAAGGGTGTACTTGGAAGAATAGGGACAGTAGGAATCCTTAGGATATCAGAGACGTCAGGGACATCAAGAACATCGGCAGCGTCAGCGACATCAGAATCAGCAGGGTCATCAGAGACTTCAGAATCATCAGGGATATCAGAAACATCAGGGTAATCAGGGACATCAGATACATCAGGGTCAGCATGGACATCAGAGACATCAGGATCATCAGGAACATCAGAGACATCAAGATCATCAGGGACATCAGAGACATCAGGATCATCAGGGACATCAGGGACATCAGGGATCGTTGACGTTACCGTTTCCATAAAAGCAAGTTTTAAACTGCTAATTGAGACTAATGTAGTTTGACCATTCCTAAGTTCTATCTTGAAACATGTGTCATTCGTTAAAAGGACTTTGAAGGATCCACTATAGGGAGCTTTTAAAGGTTTTCTGATCCTATCAGTCCTTATTAAAACACAAGAACAGGTCTTAAGTGCTTCCGGAACATATGAAGAATTGTTGAAGGAGTGAAAAGTAAGAAGGTCTCTAAAGTCCAATTCTTTCATGTGGGCGATAAATTTCTTCATAAAAGAATCCATTTCTTGTTTATTGTTAGGAGAAGATTGAAAAATGTCCATAGGGCAAAGTGGAATTTTTCCAGTTACTGCTTCAAAGGCGAAATAACCGAAATCGTTTTCAATGCATCTGAGACCAAGTAGAGTTATGGGTAAAGACAGAAGCCAGTTTTCCTTACGTGCTATCAAGGCAGTCTTGAAAGATCGGTGAAACCTTTCTATCTGGGAATTTGTTTGTGGGTGGTACAAGGTTGTTCGAAGACTTTGAAAACCAGTCATATGTGACAATTTTCAGAAGAACTTGCTTTCGAATTGAGGACCGCTGTCAGAAATAACGTAGAGAGAACACCGAATCTAGAGATCCACTGCATAAAGGCATAGGCAATAGATTTTGCTGTAGCGTTGGTAAGTAGGAAGGCTTCATCCCATTTAGTGTCTCGGTAGATGTAGGTAAGTAGATAGCGAAAAACTGGAGAAGAAGATCCGCAGAGTGCTGAAGGTGAAAGAAGGACCCACGATATTTATACGAACTGTTTCGAATCTTGAAGAAGGAATTTCTAATGGACTGACTGCTGGTTTGGTGTGACGATGGACTTTAGACAACTGGCACTGCTCACAAGTGCGTACAAAAAAGCCTAATATCACGATCCATACATGGCCAAAAATATCTTTTCTTGATCAGTCGTAAAGTACTCTTGATACCAGGATGAGACATTTGATGTAAAGCATTACATATTTGAAGACGAGCTGGCTCGGAAGAAATGGTCTTGGAAAGGAAGTAGAGGTATCGCACCATATCTTGATGTTGTCCTGAAGGGGATAACTATGAAAACGATCATGATAGGTCTTGATTTCTTCATCTTTTTCTTGAAGGCGAGATAATGCAAGCAAATCGACAGCGCCCACTGATACCGAAGTAATCCGGAAAAATTGTCGGCTACAATATTGTTTTCCCCGCTGATATAACTTGCTGCTGAAATATTTTCTGTAAGAACCGAAAGATGGCACTGCTGATGATCACTTTTTGCAGGATTTTTGGAGTAGAAAGCGGAAACAATAGTTTTGTGATCTGTACAAAGGGTGACTGGTTCTTCCTTCTAACATGTGTTTAAAATGAAGGACAGCATAATGATGCCTATCAAAAGTTCTTCAGTCGAAAGCAAGAGTATCTTTCTTTGAGATTGATAACTTCTTGCTGCAGGAAGTCAATGGGAACAGGTTTGGCCATCAATCAACTGGTGTAATGCTGCTTTGATTTAAAAGTCTGCTGCGTCAGTTACTAGTTGTAGATGTGTGACGTTAGGTAAAGAGAAAGGAAGTATTAAGACATTTTGAAGAGCTTCCTTAGAGTCTTGAAAAACTGTTACTTCTTCGGGAGTTCAATACAGAGATTTATCCTTGGGATGAAACTTAGCTTTTTCAGATAATGGGAAAACGATTTTGGAAAAATTAGGGATGAATCTTCTATAGTATCCTAAGATCCCGAGGTATCTGCGTAGAGATGCTGAATCACATGGTAGAGGAAACTTGAGATGGATTCTTCCTTTTCGTTGGGAGGACATAGGCCTTCTGAAGACACGGTGTAGCCAAGAAAATTGAGTGGGGATGGTTAAATACACATTTCTCTAAGACGATCTTGAAACCAATTTCTTGTACAACTTTAAAAACAATTTGTTTGAGGTGAGTTACATGTACACTTTTGGATACAAAAAAGTGAGACAATCGTCGAGATAGGTAAACACGAAGGGAAGGTCTCTGAAGATGGAGTCCATTACTCTTTGAAATGAAGCTCCCTCATTCTTTAAACCAAAAGGCATAGATAAAAATTTGAAGAGACCAAACGGAGTGATGACTGCTGTTTTCTATATATGCTTCTGGTTGAAGGGGAATTTGGATCCCTTTGAAGGTCAATCTGGAGAATATGGTAGAATTATGCGGCGTTGAGAATAGGCTTCTGAATGGTGTGGAATGGGATATCTTATCCTGTTTTATTATGCTGTTAAGGGCTCTGAAATCACCACAAGGTCTACATGCTCCAAGTGTTTTCTTAGGCAAGAGGTGTAAAGGAGACGCCCATGCAGATTTACTTGGCCTAATTATTCCACTTTTTCGAAGAATAGCAAATTCAGCTTTTGCCGCTTTTAATTTGTCGCCAAGCAATCGGCGAACTCTGGCAAATACTGGGCCTGAATCACCAGTTTTTATTGTTGATGTCTATAGGAGAAATTAAGGACGGGAAATCTTGTAGGAGTGAAGTTATGTCTGTATTTTCACCTTAAAGTTGAGCGTGAAGAGAATGTACTTCCTCAGAGGTTATTTTTAACGGAGCTAGAAGATTAGTACAAGTATCTTGCAATGTTCTTTGTCCACAGTCAATTAGGAGACCAAAATTGGGAAAAAATATCCATTCCAATAATAGGCATAGTAATTTCTGCTACTATAAATGTCCATGTGAACTCTCTTCTTAATTTTGGTATACTGATATTTGCCAGAACTTCACCATGACACTTAATGGGCGGGCCATTGGCTGCGGAATAGATGATGTTTGAAGGGTAGAGCGTCATGTTAGAGACCATGTTATATGGAAGGCTAGATATGCTGGCTCTGTACATCTATTGGGGGTTGGTCTTTGATGGGGGCTGGCCTTTGATGTGGGCTGGCCTTTGAGTACTTTAGGCGGAATTTGCGACATAACATGAAAGTACTTAGTTCGTGAGGACCTTATGTGAGCTAGATGAAATTGCACTTCCATCACACGAGACCATGTTAGGAGTGAAGATTCCGAAAAAGTTGGTGGTTTAATTTTCATTGTTGAAATGGATTCTGCCTCTCTTTGATCGTTATCCTGCCCTTGATCGCCTTCCATCTTTGTGGCATCAAATTTTCAGCTCTAGGTTCACCAATTACACAGTTATCCGATAAATGGTCGCTACTCGATATGGTATCCTATTAACTTTTATGACAACTATATAGCGACGGAAGATGATCAGCAGTTCAATAGAACTAGCTATAGGAGGAGAAATATAATAAATATCGGTTATCTCCTTAACTTCACTCCTTTTAACCAGTATTTTAATCTTAAGCCGCCTTTTTGTGGGTAATGTTCAGACTAATGTTGTGCATGCTGCTGTACCAGGCTGTTCCACTTCAAGATAAGCCGTCGACTGGTTTGGATGAAGTCCGGCTAAGGCAAGGGAGGTCGTAGGTAGGCGGAGAGGGTGTGCTGATATGCACGAGCTCGTTGGTAAATCGTTTCCTAAATAGGAGGCTGGGTGTTCTTCTGGCCAAGTCTGGAACAGTAAGGAAAAGACAGAGAGTATAAAAATACTATCTGTAGTTATCTATTTGGCAGGTAACCTCAGTGGTTACCTGCGAAATTATCTCTTTAGTAAGTTATACTACTTTTTAGGTGGCAGCCGAATTGGAAGATCTCGGAGGTCAGGCGAAGGTAGCACCATCTATGGAAACCATCCACCGACAGTGGAACCTCATGAAGATCGACCAAAGGGTTCTTGGTAACCCTGAGGAGGTTCAATAAGCCTCCATGTAGACTTGAGAGAGGGAGAGAAGTAGGGCCAGTCGGAGATCTTGTAGTCCAACTCCAGGGGAGATACAAGGCAGCCCAACTTCTTGTGGAGAGACATGGTAGCCCAACTTCTTGTAGAGAGAAATGGCAGCCCCACTTCTTGTAGAGAGACGAGGCAGTCCAAATTCTTATACAGCTTCTTCATCTTCCTGGCTTCGTTGGTTGGATCTGATATTTCAGCTTATTTTTCTATATTAGCAAGTTATCTCTGTAATGGTAGCTAAGCTCTACGACTTATCTCTTTTAATGGCTAATAAGACAAAATCAAAAACACGAGATTATTTTTTATTAACGAAAAACTTGTAAAAAGTTATAATAAAAAATTTGCATAAATAATAATTCAAGTTTTCATACAAATAATATTTATATTTACTTTTAACGACATTTATAATATTTATCTTTATTTTATTTTAATAATTTATACCTTTTTAAAAAATATATTTATTTTAATGATTAACTATTATAAAATGAGTAAGAATATATATATATAAGTGAGAAAATTTTCCAATATGTGGCATATGCCTTCACTTTCTGCAATTCATTGAAAAACAAAACGGAGTTTACAGGTAAAAAATCATTATAATTACCTAAATCTAAGTTTTTTAAAAATTATATTATTTTTTATCAAATATTGACAATATTTATAATATAATATAACAGATGTAATACTTTTGATATACAATTTTTAATTATTAACATCTAAATAATAAAAATAGTCATTTTTAAATTTAATGGACTTTGTGATATTTCTGTTTCTTCCGTTTTTATTACGAATTATATTCACTAGGTTTATAAAGCTATTTCATTGCAATTATTATATTTTTATTGATTTTTCTATGATATTTTATTTCTAAAATTATTTTATTTATTTTATATTTAGTTTCAACACCTTAATTATTCTATATTAAAAAAATATTTGTTATCTCAAAAATCGTTTCTCTTTCGTTTTCACTCTTTACAGAAAATATTTTTTTTTATGGAAGACTATTGACTAAAAACACTTTACATATAATATATATTATAATATAATATATATATATTTTTATTTCTATATAATATATAGTTATATAAATATATACATGGGCGTCGTCAGGGGGGGGCAGGGGGGGGGGCAGCTGCCCCCCTAGAAGTGTTTACTCTTATAGGTTACCTGCGAATTTTTTTGATCCAACGTCCAGTTCCGGGTGGCTGTTAAGTATTTTTGCATATTATATGATATATATTATATATATATATTATATATATTATATATATATATATATATATTAATATATAATACTATATATATATATTATAATATATAATATATATATATACTATAGTATATATATATATATATATACTATATATATATATTAATATATATATATGCAAGTATATGGCGAAGGCTAGTTGCAATCGTCATTTTCTCACATTTCTTGACGATACGAAGTCTTCTCACTCCTTTTATATGCTTCTTTTAATTTGTAGATAAGAACTGTGTTCTTATTCCATCTATGCTTTTTTTTAAAGTTGATGTGTATAAAATTCTACATTTGTGTTCAGTCGGATTCTCAATTTCTTTATTAAGTGTTTAAGTTCAAAGTAGCATTTAAATTTATCACTTCGACGCCACTCTATATTTCAACACCGCCTCAGGGTAAGTTAGAGTTCAATTTCATCCGACATGGATATTAGGAATTCCTTGGTACGTACCGTTTTTACTTAAATATTATAATAAAATTTGTGTATTTTCTCCTGAAAGTAGGAATTTTGTAACACATGACCTTACATGTCCATGTGAGGTAGGAACCGACCGGGGCCCCGCCCCGGCCCCGGCCCCGCCCTGGCGCAAACCCGGCCATTTTAGCGACCGGCCCCGGCCATTTCTAAGCGACCCCGGCCCCGGTCATGGCCAAAAATCAGGAAAAACCGGGGTTTTCTACCTTGGTTAACTGTAAAATTTACACTAAATAATCAGGTTAAATCAAACAAAATAAAAAAAATATATTTTAATTCATTATCCTTTGTTATAAATTGATGCAAAATATATAAACATAACTAAATATAAACAATTTTTTTTGGTATTTACTACGATTTCAAATTAAAAATTGAGGCCAAATTATAATTTTTCCAAGTTTTTAACATAAAATATTCGAAATTTGATATATCAAAACGAATTCGGAAAAGGGAATAAATATAATTGTTAAAATATTAATGTAATTGATTTATTAAAGTACAATATCTCAAGAAAAATCAAAATATTTTCCAAAATCTCTTTTCAAAATTATTTAATTAATTGAATTAATATATATATTAATATATATATATATATATAATATGATATATATATATATTATATATATATATATATATATATAATATATATTATATATATATTATATATATATATATATATATATATATATTATATATATATATATATATTATATATATATATATATACAGTACTTATATATTACTTTAGAGAGGAAGCCCTTGGATCTTTTTTAGTATTATGTTTACTGTCACTTCTTTTTATTACTAAATGTACACAAAATTAAAAACATTGTTAAGGACACTTTTTTTTAATAAAATAAATTTTAAAAAGGAAAGCTAATTTTCGTCCCGACACGCGAGACCTCTCATCAAGGCTAGGGCACTGGATTTCTTTACTCTGATCTTCATAAGTTAAGTGTGTTTCAGTTTGGGTCTGTATTTCTTCATGGGTGTTGAAAATTTTTGATGTTTTCAGATATTTATTTTGTATAAAATCTATCTTAACTTTACCGGATGCTTATTGTAGTTGTTACTATTATAATTGCAAAAGGATTCCATGATTTGCGATGGTTAGTGTGATTGATATTTCTGATCATCTTTATATTGTTGATATTGATAGAGTGGCCTGTTTTACGCCTATGACTTGTTAAAGCTGAATTTATGCTGTCCTTGTGCAAGTCATCTGTATGTTGATTTTTTCTTCTTTGCAAATCTATGGTTTCACCTATATATGTTTATTGCAAGTATTGCAGGGGATGTGATATATACAGCTGTTCGGGGAGATTTTCTTTTCGTTTTGGGGTTTGAGAATGTTTTTTTAAGGTGATGTTTTTTTCAACGAATGGTAAATTTTTTCATGGTGTTGTTGATATTTTAACGAATATAATGGTAATTGAGGAATTAGTAAAAAGGAGGTGTTGCTATTTTTCGGGGGAAAGGTGCTATAGTACCTCTTTTTTGCTTTGTTAAATGCTTTTGTGATGAAAAACTCAGGATAGTAAAGTGATTTGAAAGTATTGTGGATGTATTTAGTTTCTTGTGCTAGAAGAGGGGGAGAGCATATACGAAAGGCACGGAGAAATAGAGATGACAGAACAGCTAATTTTGTGTTTGGGGAATGATTAGATAGCCAATGTATATAGTTTGGTGCGAATGTTGGTTTTCTATATATAGTAAATTGCAAGTGATTGTTATTTCATGTGATTAAGGTATCGAGGAAAGGGATAGAGTTGTTGGAAGGCATTTCTATCGTATTCTGAACTGAAGGATGAATAGAGTTAATATAGTTTAGGACATCATTAGGGTTGGTGTTGTGAGGGAGGGAGACAAAATGTCATCTACATATCTAATCCATAAACTATTGTTTAATAAAGGGTGGGGTATAATATGATAAAATTCTGTTAGTTCCATATATATGTTACTGAGTATGGGAGACAGTGGGGATCCCATACTCAGCCGAAAGTTTGTTTTAATATTGCCATTAAAATGAGAAGAATATGTTGGTAATGTGAGATTTAATGAAACTGTTTTAAATATATGAAACGAAGGCCAATCTTTCATTACACATAACTTTTCATTTTAATGGCAAATTGTATTACAAACAAACTTTCGGCCTGAGTATGGGATCCCACGTCTCCCATACTCAGGTAACATTATATGGAACTAACAAGAATTTATCTATTTTACCCCACCCTTATTAAACAATGTTTATGATTAATATGTAGCATGACATTTTTGTCTCCCTCCCTCACAAACACCAACCCTTAATGATGTCCTAAACCTATAATTAAGCTCCATGCATCCTTCAGTTCAGTATTACGATAGAAATGCCTTTCCACAACTCTATCCCCTTCCTCCATACCTTAATCACATGGAATAACAATTACTTGAATTTACAATATAGAAAAACCAAACATTCGCACAAAACTATATACATTGGCTATTTAATCATTCCCCAAACACAAAATTAGCTGTTCTGTCATCTCTATTCTCCGTGGACTTTCGTATATGCTCTCCCCCTCTTCTAGCACAAGAAACTAAATACATCCACAATACTTTCAAATTACTTTACTATCCTGAGTTTTTCATCACAAAAGGGCAATTTAAACCAAGCAAAAAAGAGTATATTAGCACCTTTTCCCCCCGAAAAAAGCAATACCTCCTTTTATTCAAATCCTTAATTACCATTTATATTCGTTAAAACAATATTACCAAAAAAATTTACCCTTCATTCCATCAAATAACATCACCTTAAAAGACATTCTCAAACCCCCAAAACGAAAAGAAAATCTCCCCCAAAGCTGTATATATCATCCCCTGCAATACTTGCAATAAAACATATATAGGTGAAACCATAGATTTGCAAAAGAAGAAAAAATCAACATACAGATGACCTGCACAAGGACAGCATAAATTCAGCTTTAACAAGTCTTAGGCGTAACACAGGCCACTCTATCAATATCCAATATAAAGATGATCAGAAATATCAATCACACGAACCATCGCAAAATCATGGAATCCTTTTTGCATTTATAATAGTAACAACTACAATAAGCATCCCGGTGAAGTTAAGATAGATTTTTATACAAAATGAATATCTGAAAACATCAAAATATTTCAACAACATCATGAAGAAAATAGCAGACCAACTGAAACACACTTGAACTGATGAAGATCAAGAAAGAAATCCAGTCCCCTAGCCTGAAGAGGTCTCGCGTGTCGGGACGAAAATTAGCTTTTCTTTTTAAGATTTATTTCATTAAAAAAATGTCTTTAACAATGTTTTTAATTTTGTGTAACATTTAGTTAATAAAATGAAGTGGCAGTAAAGCATAATACTAAAAAGAATCCAAGGGCTTCCTCTCTAAAATAAAATATTTCACTACGACAAAGTAGTTCTTTAAATTATATATATATATATATTATATATATATTATATAATATATATATATATATTATATTAATATAATATTATTATATATATATATATTATATATATATATGTATATATATAATATATATATATATAATATATATATATATATATATATATATATATATATATATATATATTATATATATATATATATATATATATAATATATATATATACTATAGATATACATATTATTATATATTATGTATTATATATATATATATATATATATATATATATATTTAGTATATATATTATATATATATATACTACTATATATAATATATATATATAGGTAATATATAATATATTATATAATATTTATATAGTATTTATTTATATATATATATATATATATATAATATTATATATATATATTATATATATATATAATATTATATATAATATATTATTATATTATATAATATATATATAGCAAATATATGATATCAATTCAACATTTTCTTTATAAAATCAATTATTTTTCTAAAAAAATTTCTTTCAAAATATTTTATTTAATTGAATTAATTAAATGGATTCCTTTGTATAATTTAAATTATTAAATTAATTGAAATTATGTTTATTTTCATCCTAAACTCTATGGCTTTCAAAGGTTTTGATTTATATACCTGATCTTAGCGAAACTGAACCGGCCCGGCCCCGGCCCCGGCAAAATTCCCGCCCCGTCGGTCCCTAATGTGAGGTTAGTTCTCATTTTAAAAAAACTAGTTTCTTCATTACAAACACAGAAAATAGTGGTTTTCAACATATTTGCTATACGTTTTAATTTTTTTCTGTTAACATCTTTGAATGTTGGTAAAATTATTAGCCTATGACCATATGTGGCAGGATTTACAGTTAGTAGAACTTATATATAATATTATATATTTTATATAATTTATATATATATTACTATCCTATTTATATATATATATATATATTATATATTAATATTATTATATATAATATATATATATATATATTATATATATATATTTATATATATATATATTATATATAATATATATATATATAATACATATTATGTTTGCCAGTTAAATTTGAAAAGGAAGACTCAGATAAAATAAAGGAAATGGTAGCGGTGAAAACGAAAGATAACAATAAGTCAACTAAGACTACACAAGAGGTAATCCCTCCTACTTCGCATATTTCGCATGATTAAGAACCCACACCCAGGACCAGCACCTCGACGCAGTCAAGATATGCGGTCCAGATTCTCGAGCTAGCGTTTCAGTAGATGACAGTCCCGAAAATGACATTGGTAGATATTTGGACATTCATCTATGATTTCGACTGAGAAAAGGAAACAGTTACTGAAAGAATGTTGGATTCCACCTAAGACCTTGATATTTTTTGGAAGATGCTACCCACTTAAAGAGGAAATTCAATATGAATGGGTTGGAGATATATTCACCTTGGCTGACATAATCCAGGCGCCTAAAGGGAGCATTTTGCAAGTGCGTTTCTATTTCACCAACTAAAGTTCGCTCAGAGGGGTGCTAAGCTCTTTAATAATAAGACCATTCACTAAATATAAAGATTGTTCATGCGGTTTGTAAAAGGACATACAAAACACAGAGTGCATAAAACTGATGTTGAAGTTGCAAATTGTTCTTACAGGGACTTGCCGGTAGACTATCCATAATTAACCGCACTTTCTAAGAGAATCATAGAAGAAAAATTAAAAAAGAATATATATCCTGCAATAATTACATATGTGACATTTTCTCGTACGCGCACGATTTACCGATTGGGTAAGCATCATGATGATGTGAGGTTGCCAGTTTGTGCCGCTTACGAATAGATGCCGGAGATCAGTCTTTGAAAAACCAATTTGAAAAGGGGAAGAAAAAATGCCACATACCAATCAGTTCAGATTTCAGAATGAGGAGTCATTTTCTCAAATGTGGTAACTACTATAAAGGAAAGCTATCGTTAATAAGGTTAAAGGAAGCGTGCGCGACTGCGCGTATGCTTACTTAGCAGATGAAAACGCTGAATTTCTGAAGGAACAATTATCATACGGGTTGCGCTATTCGGAAAGAGTCCAATGAGTCAAAGAGGATTTACTTGGCTTTTCAGAACTGAAAGCGCTTGACGGAAAAACCATTGCGAAAGCCAATTGAATGATTTTTGTCACGACCGAAGAACTGGATCCGGAGAAATGCGTGGGCTTGGGTTTTCGAGTGGGTGTTCTACGATGTCTGCAAAGAAGGAGGTGTCCATGCAATATTGCGGAAAAAGTATAAAAAAGATTGTTCTTTCATTGCTCTTCACAGAAACAAAATCTAGTAGTAAGATGATTTGAACACAATAGCCAGAAATTCCGCAAACTGTGGGAACTTATAAAGGACAGTACTACGCTTTTCGCGAGTCGGTTGGGGAGAAGAAAATAGATGCCAAGAACATTCCAAGCAGGCCAGACCAGATGGTCTGAGCAACACAAGTGCATCAGAGTGTTTTAAGGACAGTGTTTCTTTCAGCATACCTCCGGGGGCTTTGCCCCCCCGGAGACAGTCAAGTGCCCCCCCGAGAAAAATCGAGCTGAATTAATATTTTGCCGTAAATTACAAAATAAAGCAAATAACATAAGTATGGTATATTAAATTGCGATAAATGAATAAACATCAGCCAGAATGCATGAAACATGCGTAGATACTGGCCATGAAATAGCAAAAGTTGTTAATCAGACTTCTGAGAAAATGTGGTATTGCTATAGAATTTTCTTTCGGAAAAAGGGCCTATTTAGTTAAGAGTGTCTTAGGTAGATAGTATATTTATTAGTGTTTTTTTTTCTCTATGATATATATAATATATATATTATATATATATATATATATATAATATATATTATATATATATATATATATATAATATATATATATATATATATAAATTATATATATATAATATATATATATAATATATATATATTATATAATTATATTATAGGACCTGTTTGTTTTAAAGGACTCGTCATTTGATTTTTTGGTTATACGGTTTTTTTTTCTTTTTTTTTTTTTTATATGATTCTAGTATATGATCCTAACAGTCAATTTTAAGGGGTGACGGACATGATTCAAAAATATATAGGACAGTTACGTTTTACAACTCCGTCAGTTTAAAATTTTTTTTTTTTTTTTTAACTAAAGGATACCACACAGGACCGCAAAGATAGCAGGAGTCGGGTTCTCGGGCCTTCCGGGGGAACGACAGGGTGTAGGACTATTTTCCCCCTCCGGGGAGGGTCTCCTCGGAACCCCCGCTCTTTGGTTATTTGGGATGTCGCTGGGGTTCCTCGCCCTTCCCCTACCGGGGTTATGGAAAACGTCCCGCCCCTTCTTGCTCCCCCCGTCGGCTCGAGCCCCCTATTTTTTTTATTTTTCATTGGAAATGTCGAAGACTGGGGCAATTTGTTAGATTTTTGAAAGTACCTTTACAAATAAGATCCCAAGATATGTTAATGGTTTTTTCTTAATTGTCGTACTTTTGCGAGATATTATCATTTTATGAAAAAATAAAAAAAAATTTAATTTTTTTTTGTTTTTACATTTTTATAATAAGCTTTTACGCTGATTCAAAATATGCAATTGGTTTTCTGTAAGTGTCGTACTTTTCCGAGATATTTCATTTTTTAAATTTTTATAAGAAATTGAGGTGAGTTTTTAAACTTTGATAAAAATATTTCGAACTTTTTGAATTCTGTCCATCACACTGAAATTCATTATAAGTATCATTACTAGCCAATATGTTAAGAAAAAACAAAAAAAAAAATCAAAACTGAGGGAGTCTTAAAACATAACAGGCATATTTTTTTTTATATTGCTTATTATATATATATATATATATATATAATATTTATAAATATATACTATATTTATATATATATATATATAATATATATATATATATATATATATATTAAGCAAAATTAAAAGCTGTTAAGTTTTAAAATTAATACATAGAATCATGCGTCTGGCAGCGTAGCTTTTATAAGTGTAATATTTACCACAAAGGCACAAGGCTGGCAAGGGTAGTTTTTCCCACTTAAATTTTTCCCGAGAAAAACCTGGGGAAAAACCGGAAAAAAAGCCAACGAAAAAAAAACAAAAAAAAAAAAAAAACAAAGAAAAACAAAAGGATGCCGTAAAAAAAATAATTATTAATGGTTTATTCTACTTACGAATAAATAACATTAATGCATACATATTTATATATATATATATATAATTATATATTATATAATATATAATATAATATATATATATATTATATATATTATATATATATATATAATATATATATATATATATTAATAATATATATATATATATATATATAAATTCTATAGTATATATATATATATAATTATATATATATATATATATATCTTCTTCTTCTTCTTCTTCTTTCTTCATCTACCTTCTTTTCCCAAGATTGGCGTAAGGTGCGTTACATGCATCGGAAAAGAAACAGAGGAGAATATGGACAGCAAGTCCAAAAGAAAAGCCAGCCTTTCCACCCCCCTCTTGTAACATTAATTAGTAAAGCACTCGTCGCCAAGGTCAGAAAATCCACCCGTAGAGATCACGGGACCGCGCGGATCCTCATTATGGTAAATCGTCAAGTGTTAAAAAAAGAAATTGCGATAATGTTTTTTCTGTTCGGGCGAAGTGGTGAAATTTTCAGGGCATATGTAATCAGGTAAGATGCATCTTTTTTACTAGATATTTTTGTGTATACTCAAAAGAAAGTTTTAAAAATTTCGAAAATTATTTTTTTTTGAAAAATTTGTCCAAGAACAAATCAAAAACTAATGCATATTACAAAGAAATAATCTAAGTAAAAAATGTACATCTCCTCTTGACTAATAAGCTCTGAAAATTTCATCTACTTTGCCCGAACAAAAAAAAAAAAATTATCTCAATTTTTCATTTCAAAATTGAAAAAAAAAAGTGGGTTTGGAAATTGGATAACGCTGAGACAAAACTCAAAAAATTCGAAAAAGTACTTTCTGTACTATTTAGATAATGGACCTATCTATGCATATTTCAAGTTTTAAGTTAACTTCGGAAAAAATTCTGGAAGTTGAAACGAAGAAGAAAAAAAAAACATGAAAATTAAAAATTGAAACTTCGGTGTTGAAGAAATGACTACAGCAACACCAGAAAACACCTCGGAAAATCAACGTTTTAAAGGGGCAAAAAAAGCT
>JABUQX010081945.1:0-10000 GCA_015478945.1 Trachelipus rathkii
ATGAGCTCATGATGGTTGTAATAGGGTGAAGTGTAGTAAGTATAGGATACCTATAAGTATGATAGGGTATATATGGGATATATAGTGGGTGTGAGTGAGATGATATAGTAGGTTGATAAGTGAATGTGATGATAGGGCGTAGTGACCTGATATGTGAAGGAATACGTTTAGAGTAGTTATAGTAGTATAGAGTTATAGGTATATAGTATATATGTAATAGTACTATAGCTGGCGTGGATCATATAGAGATACATAGTGGGGTAGGGGTCGGTATAGTATCAGTTGAGTGAGCAGTGGGCAGTGATTAGGTATAGTATAGGTATATATCCAGATATTATACCGTAGTACAAAGTGAGATGCTGTATCCTTTGGCGGTGAGTATATTTGATTATAGCTCTACCGGGTATATACTAAGGTAGTATGAGATATAGTAGTATATATGTAGTAGTATATTGATATGTATTAAGCTATCATACTTACGTGGGTTGGCAGATGCACCGGGTATCATGTTGGTAGGGACAGCCGGCGACCGCAACTTAGGCCACGAAGCTGTAACCAGGCCAGCACGCAGCAACCGCACCGGGCACCACGAAGTTTGAATTTTGGCAGCAGCCGCAGAGCCGCACCCACCGTGTACCGTGGTTGGCGCACCGGCAACCGGCAACCGGCCAGCTGCGCACGCACGCAACGCACTGCAGCCTCTTACTATAGCCACTGGACTGTACAAACTGTAAGTGTTGGTTCTGAGATTAAGAAGGAATAACAAAGCATTCGATATTTTGAATCACTATTGTATTTTTTGTATTAACAACATATAGATTATTACCATATATATATATTAGTATATATATATATTTATATAGTATATTATATGTATACCCCCATATATATATATATATATATAATATTTAATTATATATAATATATAGTACTATGTGTAAGGTTGAGGATGTTGTTAGGTTTATATGGTCGGCTGTAGATGTTGTGTAAGTACTAGAACTGGCAATTTTACATATATGATAGGTACATATTTTTCATATATACTATATAGACTAGGTAAAATAATCTTAGTGAGTTTAGTGAATTATATTGATGTCATATAGTAAAGTAAGGTATCAGATATAGAATGTACAAGAATCACTATATATCATTTGGGATAAAACGGATATAATGTGATTATATTTATGTGAAAGACAAGATTATATAATTCAGATTTATTGCCAATTAGAATAGACTATTAAAAAATTTAATATCAACAGAATGTTGAGGGAGTTCAATAAAAACTAAAGCCAGTGTCCACTTAGAATAAAAAGGTATATATCTACTCAGAATATTACGTACTAGATTTATAGGTGAATTCATACACGTGGAATTGAAGTTTGCCGACTCCGTATTATACCTCTATATATACATCGTGGAGTTGTATGTCAGTTTCCGTATAGTATATATTACATAGGGTGATTCATATTACCTGCAGTGTAGTTGTTGATATATGTGTAATAGTTAGTGATTAATTAGTCACCTGTTCGCCTATAGCTATAAGGTACCTCTTAGGCAGCGATACTATGCGACTTCTCGAGGTGTTATGATAAATATGTTATTAGTGCACGAGCTAGAAATTTATTCCGTTTTGTGGCTATTCAATATTAATAACAACGACTCGTCTATCAAGATATTCGGGAAGCCATTGCACTCATATATTGAGCCATACATATATATAATTATTAATAGTACGTCTATCTGTAGTAGAATTTGTTATAGTACGTCCATTATGCGTGACTTAAAGGCAATTGTACCATTTTTTACTCACAACGGCTAGCTACATCTATACATAAATCGTTAGAAATGGCTACTATAGTGGATATTTGAATAGCCCAGCTATCTTACTATATAATGACGTACCATATCTAAGTGTAAGTGATTTAATGATGGGGCTCCGGAAAATGAGGGTTAAAGATTGGTTCTTTCTGAAGATTTTGCCATATATATATGGGTATTATATACACTTGATTAAGTACTAGTGATTTTATGATAGATATCTAAATAGTCCTTAGCTATAATAAACTGTAATCCAAAGTGAGGTTAATTAACTTGTATCAGACTCAGATTGTAGCTTTATAAGTTTCAGTAGTACCTCAATAATAAAATTCCTTGTTCACGGATGTTACTTTATAGATACTGAAAGCTGCAATTTTACGTGTTAAGAACCATATAGAGTATATAAATGAGAGGCACTCTAGATTATGATCACATTAACGTCGTGTCTATAATTAGTCGCCTTATATTTTATGAAGAAATTTCGGTGTGTCTTCTATTAATGCGTATGTCCTTTTTGCACCACTATTATTTTTTGATTAGTTATTATTTGAATTATTTAAATGATATATAGTTTATTTATATTTTTATTTGTATCTTATCTTCTTCTTGATATGTGAATCTCCATACATTTATTATGCATTATTGTTGTGGTCTTTTTTTTCTATATTATTATATGTTGTTTTTTTTTATTTCTCGTTTATATTTATTTTATGTTTATTTATATATATTTTATCTCTTTGTATTTCTATTTATTGTACTTTATTGCTAATATATATTATATATATATTATACATGATTATACTATGATATTAACCCTTTCATAACTGTATCAGAGAGTATGTAGCTGACGATAATATAATATGAAATAAAGAAGTTCAAAGTTTATTATACATATATATATATAAGTATATGAATATACTCAGTATGGGTAAAAGAGATAGTGACAGCTGGATATATATATAAAAGTATATATATGATAATAATGTATAATAATATTACAACATACATCATTATAAATATGTAATTATGTAGTATAGTATGAGATACATCAGTGTGTAAACCTATATACAAGATACTAGAAGGAAGTATGACAGTTACAGACTTTATTTGAGTAATAAAAAATAAAAATGCAGAAAAAGATTTTTCGATTAACTAACGAATTTGTTGTATTCGTATTTGGGAATAATATTTCATCATATTTTCAAATACTTCTATAAAACAATTAAGTTTTGTTTTTCTTCCAATTTTTGGATATATAGATCGCGGCTTTGGAGGATAGTCTATGCCCTATTTTTTAGTTCTCGATGTGGTTGCATATGCGAATTAACTTGCGAGCACGAAAAAACTTTAGGCTACTTTCCTGCTAGAGTGGAAGTCATCATCTAGACTTCTTGGCGTGGTTTGGTATGGTTGGAAGTTGGCAGATTTCTCTCTCTGCCAACATGCTTTGAAATGCTCAAGAAAATAAATCTACGTATACGTAAATTCCTAAAAATGTGGGACTTACGAAACAATATCTTCTTGTATTAGTTCGAGTTTCATTAGTATAGGAGATGACATCTAGAGCATGAATCTCATCTCTAACACTCATCATTCAGAGTTGGGGATATCGAAAGCTTACTCATGTAAACATGTAAATTGTGCAAGACATAATAGATACTAGAAACGCGAGATGTGTCTTCCTTGAAAGTCATAGCCAAATCCATAAAACGGCACAAAGTTAATTTCGACAGATGCAAACCGGGAAAAAAGAGCAAATGCTATACGCAACAGACTATAAAGATGGTTGCCTCTCGTCACCAGGAATGCGACCGGGTCCGGGATTTTCAATCATTTTACCAGTTTAAAAAAGTTTCTGATAACCACGCTTAATAAAATTTCCGCAAGTCAGAATCAGAGAGAAAATATTTTTTCTTTAATTTATGGTCGATTAGTTATCGCTCTGTACAATAAGATATTCTAGGGATATCTGACCAGCTCGTTACGGTTTTCATACTTATTGATTGAAACGTTCATATTTGGATTTTGTTCTCATTTTAGCATTATGTTGGTGTATCTTCATGCAAAGATCCTTCTATTGCTGGAAGAACCTGGAGCTTATGCAGCGATGCGAGGTTGAGAATTGACAAAAGTTATAGCGATCGATGTCAGCGCAATTTGTATTTATTGCTTAATTTATGTAACAACAGGGTGTCCACATCATAAAATTTGCCGATGCTTCTTTATCGAAAGGTCAGTCAAGATCATTGAAATTCTTGCCAAAAATCTCTCTCAAAATTGATAATATTTTTCTATTGGTTTTTATTGCCGAGGTGATGCGAGTTCCTAGCTTCAATAGCAATTGAAATTTCTAACACTGTGCTCCGTGGCTTTGCTGTGAAAAGCTTACGGCTATTCATTATTATTCAGTGTAATCATCGGAACTATATACAAGATACATGTGTATTAATACATATATCATAACTTTATCATTTAGAATTATCAGCAAAAATGTAAAATTAATATTCATGTGTTAGATATGTACTTTAGATTGCTTTGTAGTCATTCCAAATTTTTTGGAAATCTTTTAAATAACCGTTGGCAATATGTGCTCAGAAACTTTTATCAACAATTTTTGATGTAAATGTTGATTTTGTGGTTTTGAATAACTTTACGGGGCCATCACAATTACCAAGGCTTTACTCAGGGCTATTTTAGCAATGTGCAAAGTATGATATACTTTTTTGATATTTTAACTATTCTGACATGCCCTTCTCTCATAATAGTACTATGTCTGTTCCATCTATATAGGTATATCTCAAGAACACAAGTCTATATAGGCACGGCATATTCTATAATATATAAGTTGCTTGATAAAATCTTATTGATACTTCATCTATGTTAAATTTCTCTCTTTTCTTAGCATATATATTTAGCAATCCTATAATCATGAGGCATGGAATGCAGTCTCGATGTACATAGCAGACACATACCGCAATTTTCTTCTTTATAGATTTCGTTCAGTGGTGAGTGTAGAAGAGTTAGTCAGACTGCGTGAGAGAGTGCTGACTTTGATCTTTTTGGTGCAAACTGGTCTGCAATCGAGTGTTTAAGCATTAACAGTGTTTTTTAATCGCTGTTGTGGACATCGGTTATCTAATGTCTGGCTGCTCAACTACTTTGAATTTTTGTGAGTCTCAGTGTCGGTTGTACAAAGAGAGAATTTTGTGAATACAGTTGTAATTCGTTGGGCAATTGCTCTTCGTCGTCGGCTTGGCTTGTCATATGATTCATACTAAAGATTGAGAATATTTACAGCAGTTTTTCCTAATATATCTAAAGGAGAGATAAGCTATTCAACACGTTACTCGTCATTATTTTTTAAGCTTATGACGGTGACTTGTTATACAATAGAAGATCAACAAAGGGATGATTGTCGATTATCCGACGTTATTGTAGGTATATATCGCATATATGTAGTTCATGATTAAATTTATTTCAACTTTTACAAGAGTTTCGCAGAAAGTCTTCTAGGTTTTATTAAATAAAAACTATTGGTGAATTGACGCAACTATTGTGATATGTTTGAACTAGAAAACAAACACATTTAAAATTAGACTTTTCATTTGTACATTTTAACCTCATTATAACTGATGTGATATATTAATTATGTCTGTAGGAATCAAAAGAATAAATAAGTAATTTACTTCATTTTTATCATCAATTTATCTATAAACTGTATTAAATCACCTATCACAGTCTATAAGTGAGTTATTTAAGCATACTATAGATGATCTAACATATAAACTAGTACATATTAATAATATAATATATATATATATTATATTATATAATATAATTTAATATTTTATATATATTATATTAATATATATAATATATACTTTATATTAATATTATATATAATATATATATATATATATAGTATACATATAATACATATATATTATAATAATATTAGATAGGTATATATATAATTGTATTATATAATAATATATATATTATATTATATTATTATTATATATATATAATTATAATATCTATATATCGTATTATATATATATACTATATAATATATATATACATTAAGTATATTAAGAGAAATGTATAATTGATAAATCTTTGCCTGCGTTCAATGATGATTTTATTAATAATAATAAAGAGTAGCGCTACCTGAAGCGCGACAAGTTATTCATAAGTAAGAGCGGCTTGAAAGGGGTACATTGATTACTATTGTAGAATCCGTGGTAGATTCTGTTCGACGAAATAATCAAGCCTAGAATTATCTAATTTGCTCATTATCTTGACACGTCTGCCATGTATTTAAAAATATGAGAACAGAAATCGGTTATAGATAGGCTATATAGTAGGCTAAATGGATGATTTGTTTTCATTCAAATCGGCTGGTCCGAAATGGAATATTTTGTGGAGCCCAATTTTTGTTTTTGTATATTCAGATTAATCTTAGAAGGAATATAATTAGCTCTGTTTCGGATTATAATAATATAATATAAATATCTTCTCATATCACTTAGTGTTAAATGTATATTTATGAACTTAATCCTAGATTATACTCGATTATGTATTATTCGATGATTTTATTATTATGTACTTAACTAAGCATAATGATCAAATTTTCACTCTCTATGCTTGATATTTCTATTTTACTAAATTGCTGACTATTCATTATTGCATTATCTTTATATTGATCATATTGATTATTACTATTACTCTTTATTTGGTTAGGCATGCGCCCTTTACAGTAAAATAAGGTCGTCAACTTTTAATTTATGTACAAAATTAGAAATAAACTAAAGATAAATTAACGGGATCTTAAAATAGTGGAGAAACCAGTATATTAAGCATTAAAAAGTTGTCGAAGTTGTTATTACCTCACGTTATATCACGTATGCTGTTCAATATCAATAGATAAAAATTTATTTTTTATTTTCGCTATTATACTCCAATCGCCTCTAATAGTAATTAATACGATATCATTATCATATGATCAATTACACTATAAATTGATATATAATTTTTCATTATTATAATATAATTTCGATAAGAAGTCCCATGTATACTCGTTGTATACCGACATAATGGTTGAAACTTATAAATCATGTTTTATATTATAGTTTTAATAATATTAAATACTATGTTATGTATTAGATTCATTAATAACGGGTTATCTATATATATATATTCTCAGGTCACTTTACTATTTCATTCTACCTAAATATAAACTATAGTATATCATATTTTAAAAAAATTGGTTAAATAAAAATACATTTAATAATCTTAAGGGTATATTATTACTCCTCTATATTTGCGCAGAGGGCGGGTACAAATATAATAATACGTATACTTAGCCTATACTAGCAATACAGTAATTCATAATCTAATATCGATATACATAATCGACTTATAAGTTTATCGGCCTTATATTTATTAAATAATATTTATTTATGTAAGGATTAATATTATTTATTAATATCGGGATTAAATTTAACACTGCCTTAACTCAAAGAATTCCACATAACCAAGCCATCTCGATGTGATAAATTATAATTTATTAAATAGTAATTGCCTCCTATCTAAAAAATTTCGGCTTTCTGGGGGGGGACACATTCAAATAAAACCTTGAGCAGATTACGCAATAGGAAGTTCTTGCTAGATTGATTTGCCAATTGCTTATTGCCGCTATAATTTTGTAATTCTATATATTCATATACCAATCTCCATATAAATATATATTATTTATCTGATCATATATATACTGACCCCACAGCTGTTGGGTCATTCTTGTGTAATCATGGAAAAAATAATTCAATTTCTTTTTGCCAATCTTTTGTTATTTAATGTGCGTGTCATTTGAATAAACCGTAAATATCAATCATTTATTAACACCTCACTGATAACCTCAGATAGGGAATATTTGGTGATATTTGTGTGTTGGATTAAGAAGAAGCAGAAGAAGCAGAAGAAGCAAGAAGAGAAGAAGAAAAGAAAGGAGAAGAGAAGAAGATGAAGAAACGATGACGAAAGATAGTGAAAGAAGAAGAGATGATAAGTGAAAGAGAAGAGAGAAGAGAATAAGAAGAAGACAGAAGAATGTAACGACAATAAAGTGACTCTCTGTCACAAATTGTCTATTTCTCGTGCACTTTAAATAATTGGAAGCTCATTATTATAATATATTTTCCAACTTTATTCGTATCAATTTATTTTTCGACTTAAGTTATTATCGTGAACATTGAAAGGCTACCCTTACAAGAGTTTTTCATATTTTCTAACCAAATTAAAACCTACACATACTGCTGGAAGGTAAACACCTATAAAACAGTAGGGACTTCTACACAAAGGGGTAAAGAAGAGAACAATATCATTTCGGCGCCTCGAACGATAGGGGATCATATTTACGGTATCATAGCGTTCTAACCTGTGAAAATATTTTTGAAATCTGGACCGTCCCGCGTTCCAGTCGTGGGCGTGTAAGGTAAGTTGGGCGCTCATGATATATGATTAGGATTAATGGGGGTAAATGAATTATGGAAATGGATCACACTCTAAGCGCTAATACTTATATATCAAATTTGGTCATAGTCATTTTCAAAATCTTGAACCTAATTTTAACTACATTTCTTTAGTATATAATTGTTTCTTATATTATTCAATAAATATATAATATTTAATTATTATTCAGTTCATATATAATATTTAATTATAATAGTCACTATAAATTAAAAAAAGAAAAAAATCAATAATACTAAATTGATACTCATTTAATAATAATAAAAAAATTAAAATATTTTAAGTAACCCGTGTAATAAAAATAATTAATTTAATAAAATTGTATATATAATATATAATATTATATATGATTACATATTTAAATTATTATATTAAATAAGTAAGTTATCTATATAAGAAACTAGCTTCTTGTTGAGAAACACAAAAGAATAAACAGCTTCAATTCTAACTAAATTACTTAATATACAACCAAAATGTCAAAGGTTTAGAAATTCCCTACCGATTATAGAAATGACACTAGATCCAGTTATCACCCAGCGGCCTAACCCATGTCGCAGCAATCCCACTATATACCGTTACTTGTATCATTGATTTTTTCCTTCTGAGGAATTAACATCTCGTTTTTTTTCACTTTTGATTATCAAGTGTTTAATATATATTTATGGTTTTAAAATAAGTTTAGACCTTTAGTATATAAAATGATTTTCATTTTATAATTTTCTTTTCTAATTATCGTTGTAAAAGTGTATAATGATTTCGTCTTAAATTGCCTTTCTTAAATTGAAAGCGCTTTTTATATATGGTTTTAAGAAAAACATAAACTGGGCATTTTCTATATAATCTGATTTCCTCCCAGTTATTCATCTCACATAGAGTCCGAAAAAGTTTGTGTGTCATTTGTGTGTGTGTGTGTGTGTGTGTGTAAATATTTCAGTTACAAATAGTACTACTTATTGTATTAAAAGATTAATTATGTACAGAATCAAAATGTTAGAAGAAGGCAAATTGTCGAATAGGTCTCCTGTTATTTAGGTTTACATAGAATATAACTTATTTCTCCTTTATATTATTATTATTTTCATGTGTTGTAAAATATGATGTCTTAATTTGTCCTATGTGCACATTCAAATCTCATAAGAGTAAACATTAATACAGGTATGTGCAAAAATTCATAAAATTTAAGGGGACATACCTTCATAAATGGGTATCTAAAATATTTTTAAAAAAAGATATCAAAATTACTTCCTAAAAGAATTTTGTAAATAGATATACCATTGTATATTTAAAATATAAGGTCATTTCGACCAGAGGTATTTGCGTTATATTTGAAAATGGGCATGAATGGGTATGGGCCAAATGGTTGGGTATGTAGAAAATTGCCCTAAATCAAACTTGTGTATCATGTTGAAATATAAATATCCTGAAAATTTCATAAGAATATTATTTAAAAAACCGACAACCAAGCAATATACTAAATGAACAAATGAACATTCACCAGAAATTGCATCTGAATTAGACTCTCTTCCTGTAACAGTTCAATCATCATTGGCCAAACTAAGATGCAGCCACCAAGCAAACCTGCAATACTACAAATATAGGTTTAAGCTTAACCAGACCACATCAAATATCTGCGCAAAATGCAACCAGGCCCCGG
>JABUQX010081945.1:12500-27643 GCA_015478945.1 Trachelipus rathkii
TACTGTGTTAGCACTATATAACAAAGAATTCACAATAAAATAGTACTATAAGATTCGAATTCAACACCTATTTGTTTTAATACTATATAGTAATTATAGTACTATACAATTTTTATACCATTTATAACTGAAATACAGTTAAAACAAAATGTCTATATTTCTTATCAGTATAATTGTAGCTTGCTTATAAATATTAACAAACCTTAAAATAATGACATCTTTTAAATCATGTCAAAATAGTGTAACAACTAGTAAACTAATGATATTATGTTCATAGGACTCCTTTTATCCATTACTTTATTCTTGACTGCATCCAATATCAGTTAACTTGATGACATCAAGTATTCCTGTCTCACGACCGAGCCAACTTCGAATGAATTAAAAATTACATCATCGTGTTTCAATCAACATATGTTAAGTTTTTATAAGATTCTTTCACCAGGCTAGTAATTTTATCAGACAAACCAAAACTTCTTAAATTTCTATGAGGCCAATTTACTTACATTGTCAAACGCTTTTGAAAATGTATAAAACAAATGTGAATAATCTGAATTTTCCATTCCATACTCTATTCAATGATGATTCTAAAAACACCGGCAAATAACTTCTTACTCTGTCTCAGGCCTGCTCCTCCTTATTTTGGCATTTAATTCTCTTAATTTCCTTTCTGGAATAGTAAGAACTAAGGCTCTTATTTGGTACGGAAAGTAGTATTGTGACTCTCCAGTTGTAGCAGTGGGAAAAATTCCCTTTTTTTGCTAGTTGAAAATGAGTCAGTAATAATAATAATACAACTTACAACTGTTATATTATATTTGAACTTTTTGACAGAATGGGTTCTATTCAGTCAAAAACGTTTACACTTAACGTCGAAAATCATTAATTCCTAATACGTATGGTAAAGACAATTGACGTTACAATTTATATACTTATTTGTTTTTATTCCTTCGTCTAGATAGATTTTGAATTTTTAAACTGCTTTAAAATGTGTTGTTCATTTTATATTAGAAGACTGAAAAAGTGTAAATTTCAATATCCTTTGAGATTTTTTAGTTTTAAAAACCATATCCACCCAACTACTAAATATGTATTAAAAGTTATTACCTATTTATCGTATGTCTGTGCAACCGTGGATAAACTATTTTTTTCCTTTATGACGGTCCACTAGTAAAAAGCAGTCAGGAGGGAGGGGGAGGAGAAATACAACAGGCCTTATTTGGTTCGCTGAAAAAAAAAAAACTTTTAAGGCAAACTTACCAGAAGCAATTATTAAATGCCACGACGTAATGCAGCTACGAATCAACAGCATCATGCAAGTGACCTCCTGTATTCTTATTTTATTTCAGTTTGCACTCTGCCTTAGACAACTGTTTCCTCTCTGTCTGTCAACTTTGGTCTTACCTTTTTGCTAGAAGTGCTAGTTATCCAGCCTGTCAAAAATGGCGAGACTACTCTCAACCATCCAAATAATAACCTGTTCTTTTCAAAGTTATCAAATCTTATATGATCTCAGATCGCCAATTTAGTTTCCGTAAGGAACGCTCGATTGGTGATGTTTCTTTAACTCTTGGTTCTTTCACTTCTTTGTACTTTGGCATTTCAGTGAATCTTTTGCAGTACTGCTGAATATACTGAAAGTTTTTTATAGTCTTACACGAGGCTTTGAATTCTACATTTCCATCTTTCGTAGTAACTTTTTTGTCCACTATTAGCAGCTGTTGTATTAGCCATTGCTCATCTTTTAATCTACCAAATGTTGCTCCTGAAGGTTCTGTTTACAAATTTTCATTTCAAGAAACGATGAAAATTACCACAACCTCAAGCAGATAGGTGAATAGCTTTGAAGCATCAAATATCTCGTATTTCCAACTATAACGAAACAGTAGTTTTCAGACAATTTTTTCTTCCATCTACTTGAAACTCTTCAAAAACATAACTCAAAAAAACTCTGTTCACGTTTAAGTGTTTAGAACTTTTACACCAGAATAGCTAGCTGTGTGATTGTCGTTAGAGGTTGCATAAGACATGTTTACCATATTTGGTTTAATTTTCTAAACTTTCTTGAAATAAAGCCGGGAAGCTTATTAACTTTCCCTCTCTATCTCCAACCTCTTTCTAACCAGACATATTGTACTAATCTCCTTACACTATAGCGTCCCGTATCCCAGTAGGTTAAAGACAAGGATCGAATCCCGTGGTTGGTCGGGAAGCAAAAACCGTCTGTATTGTGTGGTCTAATCACCACCACAGCTTGAATCACTCGTTACTGAGACCACTGTTATGATAAACCAGAAATGGCGTATGTCTGAGGCACTATATTCCTTCAAGGAGTAACATGAACCAAACTCCTTACACTATTGCAATACTCTCTCTTCCTTTGAACTCGTGTAACTAGTCTTTAGAGGCGGACTAAACCTCTATATCAAACTTTACCCCAAACTTATTTGCTATTCTCATTACTGTTCATAACTATTCATGGGCATAATTATCTGGCACACACTGACCCTTTTAACTTATATTCACTAATAATGCCATTGTGTTACTAAGGGATTTATACGTTACTTTCGTAATTAGATTGTCTTTCTTATTCTATTTTTACTTCTTTATTCTATTATAGGGCTTATCTAGCTGCATTTTCCGCAACTACTTAGTACCTCAAATCAAAATAAAAATATGTATATTATAATATAACTCATCACAATTGTGATTCATATAATAAAATAGTTACCTATTTTTATATAGAGAAGTAAGATATTCTAACCAAATAATCCAGTGATTGCATAATACATGCACGCACCGTCTTACTTCAGTTTATATGTCCAACTATGGTAGGATAATATAACTCTAATGACGCGAAAGATTTCAGGATTTCCATTTTTGACCTTGAAAAGGAGCAAGTTAAGAGTCAGTATGAGGTAGACGTGTTTAAAAAAATATTTCTTTAGTTTTGAAATTTAATTTATAATAACAATGACCAAAGTAATAATAATAGGGAAAATTTTGAATTATGATATAAAGTTTTTTGTTAATATAACATTCTTGGATTTTTATACAAAAATTTTTTTTTGAACTTATATGTTCATCTTGTAAATATATTAGTAGTGATAGTGTTGTTCTATAGGGTTCTGCTCTATTCCCTACAATATCTATTCTTATTTTACTTTCATTAATGACCTATGTTGATGATTTCATCCTTCATTATTCCTTTCATTTTGAGTTTATGTGTTTTTCTTAAATGATTTTATATAATTTTGAAAATTTTCGGTGTCTTATAAATGTTTTATATGATAAAAACTTAAGGTTTTTTTTTTCACATATGTAATATAAATAATTAATCTGCCATATTTGGTTTTATATAAAAGAGAGCAGACCGGCCTTATTGTAACAAAAGCCTATTTATGCACAACCTCCCTTATTCCTATTCCCTCATTATTAACTAGAGTTGACAGCCAAAATCGACTTCTAATGTGAAAAGCAAGGCGCGGATAGACGTATGCCGAAAATTAAGCTCTCAATGATTTAGATATTAACATTGCTAAATTTATCAGCGGTGCTCGCTATAACGACGAATTTTTTAAAACGAGCCAATCGTCATTAACGGGAGGGTTCTGATAAGTGTACTCGATGGAAAAAATATCGATGATTTTTTCAGTTAGAAATCAGGTATTATGCAAACTTTTATACACACGAGTTAAATAGAAATAATAATATATAAGTTATAATAATATTAAATAACTAAATAATTAATTAATAAATTTATATTTAACTAATTATTTAATTAATTTACTTTAATATTATAAGGAAATTACTGAAATGATTTTCCTTATAATCATATTCATTTTTAATTGACATTTTACAATATAGAGCTTCTTGAATTCTTATTTCTTATCTAATTTCAGTGTATTATCACATTACGAATGTTTTTTATCAATTTATTAGATATTTTTAAAATCACTTTAAAATTTACATCTGGCTTCATTTTAAAATTTATAGGTCTTAAATTTATATATTTATTTTAATATCATTTACTACTAACTGTGTTTGGAGGAAAATTACCTATAACTCACTTAATAATAAAATGATAGTACATGAAGGTAGAGACTCTTCTAGTAGTATATATATTATGATATAATATTTTCGTTTAAAAAAGTAATATATGAGAACGAAACGGTCAAAATAAAGTACCCAACCCTATAATATTTAATTTACTAAGACAACATTGAGCAATGAGGAAAAGGGTGCAGAATCCTACTATAAAATTTACATTAAATTGAGTTGCTAGAAGCCCAGTAACTAATGTTATTATGAATCCTTCCACATTTAATATTTAGGCATAATTAAATAATAAATAAAATAGGATAATTATAAATATATCAATGTAATATTCATATAAGGATCATAATGGCCATAAATGAATATAAAGTAAATATAAATAATAATAACAAATTAATAACTAATAATATGTTTTATATTTATTATTATTTATAATATATATATACGGTTAATTTTATATATATAGTACATTTCACCGGGAGATTGCTTGCTTGTGTATACATATACAGTATGTAAGAAAGAATATATAAAAAGTCATATGCACCCAATTACTATATTTTCACATAAGTATTATATAACATTTTACGATCGCGAGAGACGCAACATCTGGCATACAGCCTGTGACACAATACGAGCGAGAGAAGAAATTTAAAGATTGTTATAGAACTGTAGTAGAGCAACTTCTTATCTGGATACCGTAAGCCTGTCACAATCAGTAAAGGACAATATTAAATTATTAATTATTACCTATATATATTTAAGCTGTATGAGGTGTTTTAGTTTTTATTGCCCTCATATTTTATATGGCATGAAAGAATAGATAGTATCTTATACTTAAGATTAAATATTATTAATAATATAAACATATATATGTATTACTATTAATAATAGTTATATTTACTATATACTATATATAGAGGTCAATATACAAAAACGATCATCAAACAAACAAGATATTTAGTATATTTTAATAATTAATATAATAATAATATATTAAATAATATAATTAAATTAAAATAATAATAATAATTAAATATTAATAATATATATATGTCAATCCCTTCCTCCTCGCAAACGGATATTTCAACAAATTCAAAAAGTCTTCATCTTTTTCGTTAGGATAATATCTATCCAATTATTTTTTTTTATTATGTATATTTAACTTGCGAAATATTCTATCCCAAATAGAAAATAAGGGAATAATTAAATAAACTATTAATCTCATTCATTCGTCATCTTCCTCGCTACAATCCCATCCTCTCTACTACTGAGTATTAAAATTGGTGTTAACTGACTGTGAGGAAGGAAACTTCCACCTTTGAAAGCTTTCATCTCCTGCGAAAAAAAAAACAGGAACAAATTAAAAATTATTTTTTGGGAAAGTATTTGTATTTTCTGAACATATTTGAACTGCAATGCCTTATCCTTAAATTATCAAACAAAGTTTTGAAAAGCAATATTGATAAAGAGTCATGTACCCAGAGAGTTTACAAAATTTCTTTGTACCACTGATCCGCTACTCAATTTACTTGTGTGCCACCGTGATTAGAAACCAAGATAATTAATGAATTTGGGAGTAAACAATATTAAACAAAAAGGTCCATAGTAATATATTAGTAATAAATTTAGAACTTAAATGGAGTGTGTTTAATAATATACTCACCTAGTAACTTTAATAACCCATATACTATAGGTGGACTGTTATAAAGGATTGATAGTTGATTGAGCATAGCAAGTTAAGTCTGGGTCAAGAGTTTAGGATGAAGATAAAGAAGACTATATATAGCGAGCTACTCGTATTATTTAGGATCCTTTATCCTTCACTTAGAGGTGAGAGAAGGTTAAACATTAGCTATGAACTCTCAAAAATTTCATATAAAATGACGTAATCACTAAATTCAATATAAATTAGGTATAATAATAATATAAATGTAGAATAATATTATAATAATGAGATGGGTGGGTGCAATACAGTTATATATATATATATATCGACAAGCCTAGAAAGATTGGGAGTAGAGAGAGAAGCTACAGTCTATGAAGTAGAGAGTTGTAGGAATAGAGAGGGGTTAGTGAGTACGATAGGAAGTAAATTTATGTGAAGAGAGTGAGAGTAGGAGTTCAAGACGGAGTTTAGGTAGATGAAAGGAGAATTGGAGAGAGTTTAGTGAGAGTAGGAGAGTATAAATGGAATTAGTATATTATAATCGAAGGATTAATCGACTAAATATACAAATTGTTACCGATAATCATATTGCTAATTATAAGGATTAATGTTGTAATGATCATTCCACATGATGCTCTCATGATGTGATGTCAACGCAGAGCCATTGTCGCTCCTAACGTTCATAATCCACATCACGTCGATCAAGATAGTACACCACTCGCGAAGCATGACACGTGAGAACGATACTTTTTATATATCTATAGACATGGATTACTCTTCACGAGATATCAATCGATACTCTCCATTTATCCCTTTAATCAATCCAAACACACTCCTTTGCTCTTCTTGAAGACACATCTTAACAAAAGCAGAAATGGGTTGATACCCTACTCCCTGTATATATCCCTATGCTTGTGTGAAGGAAGAGATTCGACCGAGAGAAAACAGGAGAAAGAGTTACTAGTACGCAATATGTTTAGAGTAAGAGTGCCAGAGAGTTTATAAGAGATTGTGTCTTATCACCATTATAAGAAAGTAAGGATAATGGAGTTTTGGTGTCGATAGTATGGTGTGTGTTCTATAGGTAGGCTGAGCCCATTTGGTGAAAATAGACCACCGAACTATTGAAAAACCATTAATTCGAAAAAATCTATAGACTACATGGTAGAATGCTAACATGCCATAGGATTCACAGAGAACTGTTCGTTCGAATCGCACTCGATCCTAACTTTATATTGAAGCCGGAGAGTCGGTTTTTTCTTACAAATTGAAGACGTAATAGATTAGAGTGTTGGAGTTATTAGGTCGTAAAAGCCGTGGAGCAGGGAGTGCAAGTGACAAAAAAATTAAAGTAGTATTGATTGTATGAGCAAATCGTTTATTGGTATATAGTATCACAATTAATAGGAGCAATGTGTTGTAGAATAAGAATGAGATATAAAAAAATTCTTTGAGGAAAGGAGCAGGTGACACTAGTGCACGGGAGAGAGTTGATTGTGGTATTAGTAAGATTAAAATAACAAATAGATAGAGTGGATGACTCAAATTTTGCATGATTTGCTGAGCTGTGATATCTGAGTATAACATTAAGAAATATGAGGAAGTTGAAAAACAGTTGAAAAGGGAGTGGTGGTGAAGATAGAGATTTAGAAAGTCGCTTTGTTTTGTGTAGGAGGTTTTGTTATCGGGAGTGAAGCACATATGTGCGACATATGGTAAAAGTAGGAGGGAATATAAGGAAAAGATCATCGATGAGTGACTAATATATATAGAATGTGTAGTAATGACAGTTATGTACAAGATATTTTATGGTGTAAGTTAGTGATTATTGGAGCTACTTAAAAGATATATTTACTAATTAAAGAATTTAAATTATATGATTTATGTATTTAAAGTAATCTATGTATGATTATCATTTGTTCGGACATATAGTATATGGTCCATTTATTATAATTATACTGAGGGTAATTAGTATATATAAAAATAGAGTGTAATAGATTATTATTCATGGGTAATTCTGAATTGAATGTTTATTGAGGTATTGGAGGGTGAGTATAAGTATAGGATTTTATGTTCATTATTGCCACATATTCTGTACCCACCTAAGATTTTTTTAACAGTTTGATTCTTACAGTTAACACTCAAACAACTGATATACACTATGATAGTCAGTAGTAATGCTCCCATATTATTATTAACAATAGGGGGGTTTTTATAAATATATCATAATTTATGTTTACATATATATTAATATATATATACTTCCACTTATATAAAGTTTCACTACATTATTATATATATATATTATTATATTTATATATATATATATATATATATATATAAATATAAATATATATCACTATAAACTATCAATAATATTACGTATATATAGTATATCACTAAATGAAAAGCAAGTCGCATTGTGAGCTTTAAAATAATAAAAGTGATGTAGTGAGATTAAATTCATAAGTTATATATATATATTCTAGTAGACAAAAATCCAGTTATACCTTTAGCAAGTGTTGCAATACGAAGAAATCATATCCTATCTTGTATTAAAATTGAAATGAGAAGCACCTATTAAAACAATGCGAGACATAGCCTGATGGAGTTACTCATTATAATTATTCGAAACTGATTATATAACATATTTAAATTATATATAACGTATAGTTAAAAATATATTAATAATATAATTTACATATATAGTATTAATATTTATATATATAAGATATATACATATGTGATCATACTTTACCCTGTTATGTGACTCGATTGCAACATGTAAGAAAGGGTTGGATAGGTACGTGATATTGAAAATATGATAAGTTGATAAGGTTTTTACCCCCTATCTGAGCTACTTGCTCCGCTATAGGTAGTGAGCTAGTGACCGTATTAGATAGAATTAATACAGAATAATGAAACCATAGATCTATGGCACAATCCAAAGAGATCAGGATATTAAAAGAGGACCTTTAAGGATAATTTTAAGAGCTTTAAGCATGTTCTAAATCGACTCTCGCTAAGAATTAACTAACTCCCGACAAACCTTTAGAAACGAACAGAGGTTAAACTAGTGATAAAGCCGGGGTGAAACACGATTGGATGTTGGCCTCTGAATCTTGGGTCTCCTCGTTCCATCAGCACATGCTGGTATGAATGTTTCACTCTTCCTATACAGAGAGGACAAAGCATCGCCTACCTGATCAGCTTAGTGGAGGAAATAGAGTTTCCAAGCTCAGAAGCCAACCAACTTTTGAGGATCAGGAACATTCTGGAGGATCAAGTATAACAGTCGCACAGTCTACCCTGCGTTCTAGTAGTTATAGTGTACTGCCATACAAACGTCAGAGAGTGGCAGAACATTTAACATTTTTAAATTGGAGTTTGGAACCCAGGAAGGGAAAGACACAGGAGGATTATTCTGCGATGTCACATTTATTTAGGACCGTGGTAAGATATAGCACACGTAGAGAGAGCAAAAAATGTTCCAAGCAGTATTTAAAGAAGCCGAAAAAAGTGTCTTCAGCAAAGACAGCAAGTTACTTAAACTAGAGCACTCGAGTTTCTTTGTTAGGCCGCCCTGCAACCGTTGTGACATGAGGGTTTCCAAGACTATTTTTTTGTTTATTTTAAGGACGAGAAGAGAGATTGTTAACATTGAGGTAAGATATCCACGCACGAAGGGGGAAAGGAACAAAGTGTTGGAGAGTGTGACATTCTGTGATAGAGAGATGGCCCAGAAATGTCGAAAAGAGGACAAAAAAAGGAAGAGAGTGTGAGTGTAGTTATGGCGTGTGATATCCAAAGAGAAGGAAGATTGTTAACGATTTTCTATGCGAGAGGAATAAATTGTCTACACGGAATTGGGTTGTGTCTTTGTATGAAAATAACGTTGAAATTGAGAATCATATTTTTCATTTGTCATATGCAGAGAAAGTAAGAGTGTGTTAAATAGGAGCACGTAGATCGTATCCTCCGGGGATTTGAAGAACATACCTAGGAAATTTTGTGCTATATATACCCACAAATGACAGTTATCATGGGATATGTAATATGAGTATAGAAGAAGATAAAGAATGGGAATTGTAAATGTAATCGAGTAGCTGCAATTCTAGTAAGTAACCATATAAGAAAATTATTAGACAATAATTATAAGCGAAGAGAAGAGGTAAATAACCCCAGAGGATGGAGGGACTTTTTGGAGAGAGTGTATAGTACATATTGATGGTGCTAATACTCGGTATATAGTCAAAATTGCTTTGGATATAATTGAGTTCAAGTGTCGACAGTCACCTTACTGAGTATATAGTATGTGTTAGCGTTATCATTTAATTGATTATAAGCTAGAAAATCTACATGATTAACTTGAGATCGGTTAGATAGATGAGGTATAGAAAAGTTATAAAATGCCCAGAATGAACCTATTATTATATCTGTAGAAGCTATTTGAAAAGCCGTACTTAGTATATCTGGTAATATAGAAAGGTGAATTTATATGAGATTTCCAGATAATCTATAATAGAATGTGAGAGTTGAGTAAAGTATATGGTTATTCAATAGTATCTTTAGATAATATATATATATAAGTTGAAGAGGTACTTATATGTATGCGCGATAGTTTATGATAATAAGGTATCATGGTAAGCAAGGCTTATCTCTATTATTTTATTTATTCTGAATATGATTGTGAAAATCATTGTGGCCGAGCTTTACCCTAAAACCATTGAGGTATAGGAAAGTGGTACTAGTATATTTATATATATATATATATTAATATATAATATAATAATATATAATATATATATTATATTATATATATATATATATATATATATATATATATAAAATTGGAAAGTAAATCCAAAATATGGTTTTTTGGGGAGAATTTTGAGAAAAAGTGAAAAAAATGTCTTTGTTTTAAAAAATTAATTTATATTTTGTTGAGTTCTTATAGTATATAGTATTTTGGCTCAAAATACTTATAAAATGAATATGATATAAAAGGTGATAAATGATGAAAAATTGTAAATGATATAGATGAAATTATAAAATTTAAACAAAAATAACAAAATATATTCATAGAACTGAAGAGGAAACAAGAAAAAAAAAAAACAATGAAATAAAGGAATTTATTGACAAAAAAAAAACTTTTTTTTTTGTTTTTTATCTAAAAAAATACAAGTTAACTGATCGTTTGTTCTATCATAACTATCCATAATTACCTAATCTTTAAAATACGCACTTCTTCGCACAAAAACAACCCACACACATTCACTATCACTTTTTTATCATTGCCAATGTTATGCAGATTTCGTAAAGCTCCCTTCACATTCATCTCACATTTATCTTGCCAATCACAGAAGTACAATTCCTATTCCTTATTCTATAAAGAGTCTTAATACTGTTTTTCTTAATATTTTGTACTTTTCCTCGCAAAATATTTTCATACACATTTCCTTCAAAACCTTGGCAGTGGCTCTCAGTACATTCAATCATGCATCTCTTTAACTCTTTATCTTTTACATCAACTCATCATTCTACCTATAATATATATATAATATAATTTATTAAAAGTTATTTATAAATGAGCTGTGAATATTTCAGTTCAAAAATAAAAGACAAAGCTTAAATAAAGAAAATTTCCAAATATTTAAATGTATCTAATATTTCATGTAAATCATATTTCTATTTGAGGAATATTTCAGTTCTAGAAGGTAATTGAGAAATTACAATTACTGGTTAATGTGAGAGGATATCAGATAAGAATATGGGATTAACCTTTTAGAAGGTGTTCAAGGGGCCATAAAGTAGGAAAATGACAATAGCGAATAGAATGTCTGTTTGGAGAGAATTAAATCAATTGAGAAGAGGGGACGGAGGGAGGGGAATATCTGCTGAAGAAGTTTTGTTATCCTATTGAAGCAGAAGAAAGAATTTGGGTTTTCAGTTAGTAAGGCAGGATTTTTCATTTATGATTGGCAAAAAATGATATATTAATAATATATATATATATATATTTATATATATATAATATATATATATATATATTATATATATATATATATATATATATTATATAAATATTATATATATAGTATATATATATATATATATACAGGATTTTGACTTAGGGACTGCTGGCAAAGGTTGAGTGATTTATGTCCTTCCTCACACTGATCAATAGACGGCGTGTGGGTTGGTTAAACTCCAGATTTTTTCCTTCTTTGTAAGGCTAAATTTAAAAAAATATAATATAAAAAAGTTATTTCGGTTATAAAATGAATAAAATCAACAAGTCTACAAGAGTTATAATTAAAAATTTTCATGTGTCACGAGATGAGTAAAAAAAAAAATTACCTTTTTGAGAAACGTAAAGTAATAATATTAAGAGTGGCAACTAATATTAAATCTAAACTAGCATTAGACGCCTTTGATTTTTAGCTAATTTCGCAATTAAATTGGTTTCCAATTCGTTCAGTTTCTTACTTACTAATATTCCATGAATACTCATCCCGCAGAGTCCATTAATCCTGTATTCGTTCATTGTGCTTCTTAGCCAAGTCTTTGCTCTTCCCAGAGTGTTGAAAGACCGTTCAATGGTACTTGTTAAACACGGTAGCACCAGTGCAATAAAGAGAAAGGTTTTTAATTTAAGGAAAAAATTTGTCGGCTTTTTTAATGACTTCAGTAAGTTCCAAGTCTTTCATCTTTTGTTTATCCATTTTTTTATCCAGCCACAAGGTATACACATAAGTTCAGTTTTCGGTATGATTTTATTGAATATCAAGATCACATAACAAAATTTTTTGAAATGCATTTTTATTCTACTCACAAACTGCCTACGGGAGCATCTAACATAAGAAACAGATGTAATGAAAAAGATGAAATGCTGGCAGACGTTGTTTTCTGAACAATCTAGCTCTATAAGAGATAAAAGTAAGTCAAAAACCTTCTGATCAGTCAGGGCCATCTTAAAGAAAAACTGAAAGATTTTTGCTTTATGTTGTTGGATTGTACCTTTTCTAGGTGGAGCAAGATCTACTAAGAACTCAACAGTAATAAAATTGGTGGATAACAGCAGATCAGCAATTATTTTTTTTTTCTTTCACTCAAGTATTGCACGTGGTCTTCATGACAACTTTCAAAATTCTTTGGACAATGATCAGAGCCCTGCATATAGTCAATATTTTTTGTGTTTGAATAATGTTAGCCATGGGTTCAACTAAAAATATAAAACAGGTTTTATAATGGCTGATGAATTAGAAGAGGTTAAATGAAATTGGGTCTTAGTAGAAAACAGAAACGGAACGCAAAACGGTTTTCTGTTTATCTGTTTGCCTTTCTTTAATGACTAAATTTTTAACCGGCTTTCAAAGCATTACTTACTAATAATCATTTTATCATATGGCAAAATACTAATGACATTTTTGGAGTCCAACGGGTTTCAAGTTTAAGAAAGTTTGGAATGTAGGGAATGTATTTTCTTTTTAGGTGGGAGTCTCTGAAAAAGTTTAGTCTTTTTTTACTGACAATAGTATTAACTCGAATTGAATAATGTTTAGGGTTTAATTAATGACCAAAATTAATGCCGGATGGCTTTCACAGTGAATTATGATAATTCCTTATATATATTTTTCTGTCCCTGCAATTGCTGAGCAGCCGTCGTACCCCTGACCAAATCATAGACTCGGTCCAAAACCTTCATTTTACCCTAAAAACAAATTAATAATTGTTTTAAGGCATGGTTTTAACCACCAACCTCTTAAAAGAACTTCAAACCTCCAGAAATCATTCTCGAACAGTCATTTTTTCAAGATCGAAAAACTTTAATCCTATAGATAATTAATTGCTCATTGCGTGACAAATCCGCAGTTTCATCATTCAAAATGTAGACACCAACTTTTTTTTGCATTCACTACAATTACGTTTTTTTATGATAATTCCAAACAAATTGGGTTGTTATTTTGAATCATCGGAGACGTCCAGAAGGCATTCTTTCTGTCCTGAATTTGTTGTCTTTCAATTCCACACCTACCGAACTTTCCTATTCGAAGTTTATAATTCAGGTCTTCAAAAATTCCTCAGATAGGCCTATTAACCCTTTAAAGAGGTAGGCCGATGGGTTCCAGGAGGGTCAGAAAATTTGTGGTCTTCAAAATTGCTGTATTATTTTTTGTTATTTTCTGCAATTGTTTTTTGATGTGCTGTCTGCAGCTGAATAGTTAACAGGTACGCCTCCCATGATTGATTTACCAGCTTTGGCATCCGTCAAATGCTTTCGACATACTGAGAATTCTAGCGGAGAATACTGTCAGAAGAAGATAGCTGTATTAAAACACACAGATAGGTGACTTCAAGCCAGTATGAAAACGAAAACATTAAAACTCTTTAGAAAAAATGTAAGTTTAACAATAATTAGTAATTAGTAATTACTACTGTATCATCTATCGATTGATGTATCTATTTCCAAGTTTTTCTATCCAAATTAAAAAAACACCTTTAAATAAACAAAAAACAACGTCGTCTGGCAAACATATAAAGGTTCATTTATTTTTTTCGCCAAGATTTAGGGGGGCAAGTGCCCCCTCCCCTGCATACGCCCATGGATATTGGTGTGGTCAACACAGAGGCGTACAAGTATCACCTTGTGCAAGTGATTTCGTGGGTTAGAGGAAGACCACTCACCAATGTTAGGCTTTATATTTCTAAGTTTTGCCCCTCGCTCATTACTCGTGTCCAGAGCACTCTTGCCAGTAAGACCTTGGAACTCCCTTTGTTTGGAGAAGCAGGATACAATCAGTTGATGGGAGGGCAACCTTGATGCCCTATGACAATAAATGTAGCTGAATGGAAGGTTACACTAGAAGCAGATCCCGAAAAGAAAGAAGATGAGGGCGCCGTCACAGGTTCTCTGTGCGGCCTCAGAGGAAGTCTGTTCACGCTGCGATTTTGTTTGAGCCCTAAGTGTAACCCTACTCATAGGCTATGTCGTAATACTGTTACTCATGAGAGGTGGGTCCAGCATAGTAAATATTTGTTTCTTACCAGAGTGGAGCAGAAGGAGAAATTGCTATACATCGGATACCATTGTATTTTTAGAATCGGGGGCTTTAAGCGCCTGGAGGGAGCTGAGCGAATCTAAATAAATGACATAAGAGTGGTTTTGGTTAAGGAATAAAATTTGAGAAAGGGCTTTCATTATAGTCATTAATGCTGTCGTAAAAATTGAAGTATGTTTTAGAAGCAGTCAGTAAGCACTGGAGTAAATCCAACCGTGATGCGGAATGAGACAGGAACGATGCCTTTAATTAACAAGGCAGTATATTGGCTTGATTTGGAGAGAGAGCTCAGGACCAGTTAAATGGTGGGAGCGGAGAATAACCAAAGTGTAAACCCTTCATCCCAGGAGAACGGCAGCATC